>JAQIWN010005212.1:0-10169 GCA_034699025.1 Entomobrya cf. arborea Gr-Col-00668 | reverse complement strand
ACTATAATTTTTATTAAAAATATCTGACACGGCTTCTTTGATTATTTACTAAGCCTCGCATCCTCTATTATAAGATGCTATAACTTCTAAAGTCCACGGTGAAGTTTTATTATTTTTGTTTTAAAAAATAGCAAATTTTTTGCTGATTATTTAAAAAAAAATAAAAAGTTGGTTACTCATCACCAGTTTTTCACCAGTGATCGATTTCAAAAAAAATGATGATGATGAAGTAGGTGCCGGCACTCACCTTCAAGGTGAGTGCAGACACTCACCTAAAACCGAGTGAATGTCAAAGAGAGATGATAAAATGACATATGACATATGACATATTGTTTTTTTTCATTATTCGCTAAAGGAGACATGTTACATGCAAACAATGTGTATCTGTTTGCATTTTATGTTATTGTCACCTTGCAAGTTTTTCTTGTGAAATAAATTTGGCTAATTCTAATTGACTCGGGTGCTCGCTACACCCATGAAGCACTTATAGACAGCTTTGTTGGAATCAACTATGGCTGGTTTGATCCACTGAGAAATAGTTCGGAACTATACGAGGCTGCGCAAAGTGCTCATGGGACCAACACCGTTGACGTCATAGCAGGAAGTCGTGGTATTGGTGTTGCCCCAGGTGCGAAGTGGATATTATGTTTGGCATGCACTGATGCCGCTTGTCCATATACGAAGCTCTTCGAGACTGTATCAATTGGATGGAGTGTCCAACCCTTCCAGACTGTCCCAAGGCGCCCAGAACAACAGTCGGAACAGTTTGAGAGAAGGGGACGTCTTCAACGAGGACATTCTGAGGAGGCGAGAGATGGGAATCATTCCAGTTTTTGCTATTGGAAATCATGGTCCCGAATGCTGCACGAGTAGAGCTCCTGGAGAATTGGAATTTGTGATTGGCGTAGGTGGATCCGTTTTTTCTAGCTTAAAAGGCGGTGAGTTCTGGTTTGACGCCTCAGCCGGGCCTTCTTCTGATGGTGCCGATAAAGCCGGATTTGGTAGCTCCCGCTGTTGCTCTTTCCGCGGCACATTATTGGGATGAGGAGTACAACGCTCTTCGGGGCACCTCCCAAGCAAAACCACAGGTGACTGGAGCAATCGCTCTACTTCTCGTGCGGGATCCTGAACTGACGTATGAGGAAGTATATGACTGAAAAAATCTGCTGAAATCCAACGAATCCTGGCTCTGCAAAGATGATATCAACGTTTACCCAAACAATTTAGCTGGATATGGACGTTTGAATGTACTCAAGGTACAGCAGGCGTAGACAAGGACCCTACAAAACGCAAATAGTAGAAACACAAAAGAGTCCAAAAATTACTTTTTGGTTCTTTCATAAACTCAAAAATGTGGAAACGGATTGAAATTGATGTGAAATTGAATTGCAAAATTGAAAACATCATTTGTTTTTTTTTAAATAAACTATTTCTATTTTTTTCTATTTAACCCTTGGTTGGACCTTAACAAAAAAAACAGATTCGCAAAAAATTAACTAATTATTTTTAGGTCGGATTGGATTCATTTCATGCAAAGTCATTTTTGTCATTCGAGTCTAAACTAAAAGCATTCCGAAAAACAGAAGCACATTATTCGAGATTCTGTATTCGTTCGAGCCAAGCTTAAGATTTACAAGTTGTAAATTTGAACAAACTGAAAGCCACTTGGTTGGTTGAACAATATTTTTCCATTTTATTCAAATATTTTTCGTGTTCGGTCGGAGTTCGTTCAAGTATTACATGACAGACAAGTATGATTTAATTGGCGTTGTAATTTGCAATCTTGCATAAATTCTTGCACAACAATTCAATTCAAGGGGCGCGAGCGTTTGTGTGTGTGTGGCTAGTGGCTTCTAACTTGAGATCTATGCAGAGAAGGGAGATCTGATTTGATTTACATTTTAGGGGAATCCGAGTTGGTTCTGGTTCGTGTCGCGTGCACTTGCACTAAAATAGTGTTGTTTTTTTTCGTTTAGTGCGTGCAGCAGACGGAGCGAGCGAGGACGGACGTTTCACTTTCAGCTTTACTTTGATGCCGTCTTTTATTTTGTCCCGTTGAATTATATGCGTGTGAACTGAACGATCCAGAATTTACAGCTCTTTTTGTGTTATTCTATGACCGTCGTCGTCGTCGATCCCCGGTCCGGTAGAAAGTGGAGTTGAGTTGAGTGTTCGTATTTTTGTGAAGTGTATCAAAAAATTAAGGTGAATTAAGTTTGTAATGTGCATCAAATCAAGGTGCATTAATTTTTCAATTGCTAATTTGAACAGATAAAATACTGGACGTAGTGTATAGTTAACGCGAATAATTGGCGAATAATTTTGTGGGATTTACAAAGTTGAAGAATGGCTGGTAATTCTAAAGGGAGGAAAACGTAAGTAAATGGTTATTTTAGTTACGTAATTAAAAACATTAAATGCCTGTTTTTTGTGTATTAAGACGGCTTGTCTTTAACAACAAAATGAAGTAACACTCTTTAGCAGAGAAAAACGATGACTATAAGTTAGTAATGTAATTTAGTTAATTACTCATCAGGTTTACTTTAATTGTAATTGCAGGAGGAAGGTTAAGGCTAAAGTTAAGCCGAAACCAATGAAAGTGAGTAAGGAGGTAGCTGACGTAAGTGTAAAACGACGGGTGAGCACTAGGAAGAAGCGGAAGATCGACGCTGATGGCGAGTGGGTTGATCCGGACAAGGTCATTGAGATCCAGGATGAAGTGAAGGAGGAGCCCGATCCTGACCCTGAGCCTATGAAGGTACCTCCTGTTAAAAAGCGTCGCAAACGTGCTGCGAAGCCAGAGGGGACAGGGAGGCGATTAAGAAAGAAGAACGTTCAGTTGGTAATCAAACCCGTGGCTGCAAGTGCAAAGAAAGTTGGTAGGAAACCGAAGGTGAAAGATTTGTCAGTGTCTTTGGGATTGGAGAAACCTCCACCGCGCGTACCTAAAGCTGACAAGGAGCAGTTAAATGATGAAGAGTTGCAGGAGCTTAGATATCAGGAGGAGCTGCACAAGTTGAGCAATTTGGAACAGGTCATTAGTCTGTCCAAGGTACGCGACCATGAGAGTGATGATTCTAGTGTTGAAGGGGATGCAGGTGTGCCCATGGGATTTAGCGATGATGAGGATGACACCAAATACACTAATGGGGAAGCAACTTGTCCACGTCCTCTGCCCCGGAGAGGACGAGGGGGTCACAACAAACTGAAGAAGAAACTTAGTGGTCAGGTTTCGAAGGAGGAAGTTAAGGAAATGTGTCAAATCATTAGAAGCTCAATGAGAAGATGTAAGTTTTTTCTAAAACAAAAATGTTTTAATGACTTTGAAAGTAAATAATCTTAATTTTATGTTGTAATGAGTAATTAATGGATATGTGTCATGTTGTGAATAGCATTAACTGCAAGAGAGGCACCAATTTCATTGAACGATGAAGATATCCCGGATTCAGACACTGACGACCTGTTTGATATGAGACCCTTAGAGAATCCGAAGGAGGAGGATGATGCCGAGGCCAGTGGTAGTTATATAGTTTATCCAGCGTTGCAGGAAGCGATAGACACCCAAGAGCAGTGGATCACTGACATCAACTCGGAAACTACTCCAGTGAAGGAGTACGCACGTCAGTTGTGTTTAGTCAATGTACGCAAGTATGGGTTCGGACGACAACTTTATATTGAGCATCTAAGTTGGCTAGCCCTGGCATGCCAAGCGGATCGAGTTACCATTGTTAAAGATTGTGCTTTGGCGTGGGTTCCAAGCTTTCGAAGAAGGTTGAGGATGAGATTTCCGGCATTGGCCAGCGACCCCACTCCTTGTTCTGGATCTGAATTGGATTTGGCGCTTCAAAGTAAGTGAAGTCATTAAATATGCGATGTAGGATGATAAACTTGCGGAACACTTAAATGCAAGTTATTTTATGTGTTGTTTTCAGTTACTGTTCTGAAGGTAGCTGAAAAACTTGATTGTGTTTTGCGAAGCTTGGTGAGTGCAAGAGCGGCATTGCTGGACCTGAGGAAACACGTCACACAGGTTTTCTTTGACAAGTTCGAGTTATGTGTAAGTTGAAAAACAAATAGATAATGATGACAGACAAGTGATGTTGGAAATGTTTTATATGTATTTTAATGGTTATATTGGATTTATTTTGGTGTTTTTGTAGAAACTTTTCGAGAAAGTGCATGAGAATTTGAATAATCGTAGTGCAAGATATGATGAATCCAGTGTATGGGGTTTGAAACCAATCAGGCTTGCTTTGGAACCTCCCTATTTCAAAACGGAGGATGGATTCATGTCTTATCCGATGACTCCAGATGCTGTACAGCGCGCAAAGGAATATGGATTTTGTTTTTTCAAGAGGGATAAGCAAAAATGTAAGTTGTACTTTTTAAGAAATCCGTGCTGTTATAGTGTGAAGATAAGGATGTAGTTATAACATGTCGGTTTGCTATTTTTAGGGACAACGAAAGATTTGCAGCAGTTGAAGGTGTGCATCAAAGAAACTTTGTACTCCAAGAGGATGAGGGCCATGAACGACAGATATGAAGTGCTTATGACAGACTGCCTTCGTCAGTACGAGACTGACATGTCACGAGAGGGTAGGTTTGATGCACCACCACTGGAACCGTTCCGGAGGAGGCGTGGTAGGCCAAAAAAGTCAGAGCTGGAGTATTCTACCAAGTATGGGATCATTCACCCTGTCATTTGGAAGAGTCCTTCTGGTGCCTATGCTACAATCGAAGTGTGTCCTAGAACTCTTGCTGAATGGAGGACGAACCAGGAAAAAATTCTAAAAACACTAACGTACGAAGAGCTTGTGTTTTTGGAACGGGAGAAAATTGACTGGGCTACTGTGGCTAATAAAATGGTAAGAATTTTATAATTCAAGATGTAACGATTTTTTTGTTGGTTGAATTGCAACTAAATTTGGAAAATTACTGTTGATTTATTAGGTTGTCAAAAGCCGCAAACATCGTACGGCTGAAGATTGTGAGCTTGCTTGGAGGCATGAGGTTCATCCTAAAGTGAATGATAAGCGGTGGGGCGCAGAAGAAAGTAGACGGTTGAAGGTAATTTCATTGTTTCATTTTCAATTAAGATTTATATTAAGCGTAGTGCAGTGTATTTGTATCATGTGAGTTGTATGTTTTTTCTCTCTTCCTTTAGGAAATATACGGCAGGGTTGGCATTGATTGGGTGGAAGTGGCTAAGACGCTAAATGTTCCTACTGAGATAGTCTCGAAGCCTGGACGAACACCTTATCAGTGTTTCTTCAGAGTACGCAACAGGCTTGATCCTCCAAAGAAGGTGGTGTGGACGAAGGAGCTAGACCAGCAAGTTTTGGATCGATTAAAGGAATATCCAGGGAATTGGAGATTGGTAGCTGCGAGTATTGATGACCCTGCTTCAACTAAGCGTCAAGTGATTGAACGATACAAGAAAACTATCAACCCTGTTCTTCGCAATGGAGCCTTCACAAGAGTTGAAGATTGCTTGCTGATTTTGACAATTGAGAAGCTGAAGCCGTTTCTTGCTCGTGAAGGACATTTTGGATGCTTACTGGCTTATTTGCCGTGGAGGTGTGAGACTACTTGGAGAGATAGGGCTAACAATTTATTCAGCGATTGGATAGTACCTTGGACGCTGTTAGTACCACAGATTCTTTTCTATTAAACTATTGGTCATCTAATATTAGCAAGTCATTTGAATAAATGTATGATTTTTTTGATTTTAGGGAGGAAGACAAGATGCTGTTACAACTTGCAAAGACAATGAATCGAAATTGGCAAAAAATCTCTGAAGAATTTACTTCCTTTAAAAATCGGAAAGGATGCTTAACCCGGTACAAGATCTTGATGCGGCGGCTGAAGGATGAACGTTTCAATAACTCTCTGGAAGCCGTAAGTCTTTTTTTTAAATTAGCTATGCATCATGGATTGCGGAATGCAAGTTGAAGTTTCTGTGTACAATATGACTTGTTTAATTGATTTTATATTTTACAGTATCATGAAGCCTATGCAATGACTCGCTACAATGTATTCCAGTACAAACATTTGAAAGAAATATTGGAATTGCTCACTAAAGTTCAAGAGGTTACTCTTCCGGAGGAGAATCGCCATTTTCCTGGTCTCTTGAGGGATAGGGAACCATCTGAAGTGCGCTTGCAGCACATGCTGCTTACTTTCGACAGAGATATCTTGAAGGCTGCCATAATATCGCTGACACGCTACGTTGAGACTCGAGACAACTACTGGCGTAATTGGATTATCAAGCATGGGCAAAGGAAACGCACATTTGATCGACGTAAGTGAATATGTGATTTGATTAGTGACCAAATATTAAATGCAATTTTGTGTACGAGAAACAATTAATTTAGTTTTGTCTTTGTTCTTCTGCTATCAGGAACTTTCCACCCGGATAATCCACAGAGTGTTGCATCTGCTCTCCATATCCGTGGACTGGAATTGAAGCCGAAGGAAGAAGTGTCTAATCTCAGCGATTTCGAAGAAGAGATCTACAAGTTCTATGCACGTTTCCGCCGTACAAAAGCTTTGAAGGTGGATGCAGACAGGCCATATATTCCTGACGCGAAAACACTGGCGCAGTGGTACGCAGTTAGTCGGCTGGTTGGAACTTCAGTTGACGAAATGGAAGACGTCCCATTGAAAAGGAAGTGGAAGTCATTGAAAACTGTTGATGATCTTGGTGGGTTGTCTGGTGGCACTCGAAAGAAGAAGCAAGTGAAAAAGGTTCGTCTTTCTGAAAAAACTCCGAAGAAGACCAGTGATATTGAGAAACCACGGCGGAAGTATACCAAGAGAGATAAATCTATGGATCCACCGAAGAAACCAGTGTCCACTAACGAGGAAGGCTACATTTTGATTCCACCTGAACCGGATATTCAGAAAGCTATCAAGAGAGGAAGACCTCGCAAAAAGGATGAAGAAATGGACCCCGAATTCGTCGCCGAAGTATCTGTCAAGGATGAAGTTGTTACGCCTTTAAGTAATTTTGGTGCACGTCCTCGACGCTCACGTGGACCGCGCAAAAGTTACGTCGACAATGATCCTGATATTGATTAAAAAGCGATTGGTTTTATTGTGTACACTGTACAGATTGACTATATAAATGATTGACTTGTTTATCTGCTGTTATGATGATGCATCTTTTGCTCCTTTCTTTTATTTCACCTCATCAATTTATTGTGAAACTTACCGTATGTATATGAATCAAATTATTTTGTAATCCAGTGAATTAATTGTGTACTTGGATTTGAGAAATAAAAATATAAAATAGATGCATGTGTTAAGTTGAGTGTTTATTTTGATTTGCAAGGACTGCTAAGATGAATTAAGTGGCATTATTTTTCAAAAATCATGTACTAAGTCTGGTATTTTTATTCTTCAACATGGTTTATGGTTTTATTCATCAATAATAAAATATAAATTGAAAGGTTTTGTGGAAGTTTAGGGATAATAATTTTCTAATAATAGTTAATTGTGAACTGGTACTTTTTTATTTGTTGTAAGTAAACTACGTTACAAAAATGGGAAACAAAAACACACTGCGAGTTTCAAATGGTCTCTTCATCAGTACCCGAGATACAACCACTACTAAACAATTATTCGCGAGGAACTGCGATTTGCGATGTTTTACAATATTTGGCAGCATAAAAGAAAATTTATGTTGTTATAAAATCCCTGCATCAGATAATCAGATCAGGCGCGTTACACTAGTACACATTTCTTGTTGTCCTTACAAGCTAGATATACAAAGATTTCTATTTTATATTACCGCATTTTCATTCAAGCATGCATTCTCTAAAAAATATGTTACGAATATTGTACCAACTTTTGGCTGGCAAAAATTCTTTTTGAAACAAAAATAATTAGGTTGACATACGGCTCTGCTGCGGTACAAGAATAATTTCAACATTTATCCTAAATCCTAACTATTCAATGTAGATTCATACAATTATGCCTTCTTAGCATTAAATATTTCTTTATTAAATTCACAGTTATGGAATATTCACTACACAGGTACAAGAAAATTGGTATAAACTTTTTATTTGCAATCGCATATAAATATTCCACTTTTAAAACAATGGTTAACAAAATTCACTAATTATATATTAATCAAACCGGTATAATTTATGATAAATTCGAACAATGAGAATAACCAATAAAAATATGTGGTCATTAATATAATTGTTCATTACTACTTTCCACTTTTAAAGAATTCATTTACATTTACAAGGTATGTACAAACCAGTATACTTTTTTTCTTTCAAGGTTACATGTTACACGTTTTAGTCATCTTTCGAATTTCGAAATCTTCTACCGTAAAAATAGCTTTACATATTTATAACCAATCTGTCAGTCGTTTACAGTTAAACTGCATGATATTTTCATGTTTCAGGCTTTTTTCTTTTCTCCGTCTCCTATTTACACACATATTTTTATTATCTTTTTTAAGTGGTGCTTCAAGCAATTAGTCCCCTTTTTTGAAAAAAGGTCTTCAAACTAGCGAAATGGATACATTGAAGGATGAAAGCAAGATTTAGTTTAATTAATTATTTCCAATGAACTTTCTTTTTGGTTAGCAGTATAATTTTTATTTTGACACTTCCCTTTTCTCAAATTATGTGAGTCAGGTCATGGTTTTTTGTAATTTACTTTGAATATTTTGTTAATTTGACATTTTTTTTTTAAATGAACATGAGCGAGAGGCGAGTTTCTACTTTCACTTTCTTCTCATCTCGCTAAATTTTCACTTTGATTCTCGATTTAATATTTAAGTATGACGAAAGGAATTTGTTTTTTTAACTTGATATTTTTTTCATTGTTCTTTATTTTAGCATTTTTTTGTCTAGTACGTCATGAAAAACCCACATAGAGCTTATTTATACTTTTTTTGTAATCCTTCTATATTTTAAATTAATGACACAACATATTTATTTACTCTTATTTTTAAACACAATATATAACAGCGTAAAATAATATGTTTGGTTTTTTTCACATGTCGCATATTATTTTTTCCCTAAAAATTAAACAACAACAATATTATATATATCATGATACCATCATCAAAAAGCGATATATAAAAAATGACAGTCTAGTCGTTATTCTTTTTTTATGTATTGTAATTTTTTAGATATAAAAAATTGTTACACAGATACATATTAATTTTTGTAGAGTGGTTTTTAGCCTTAAAAATTATGTTTAAATGTTATTTTTTTATAATTTACTATTTTTTAATATACACAGTTCAAGGTACAAACTTTCGCGAGCGCGTCCTTTTCCTTCAGAATCACCTTCAACAAACTTAAAACTATCTAATGGCTAATTATAAGTAATTCAATAAACTATTTTACTTTACAACTAAACTAATTATTTTTTTGTTCACGTTGCTTAATACAAATTAACTGATTTAATATTTAGCTCATTACAACAACCTATCTAGGTACAACAATTAAACAAAATCACTACTCCAAAACTGAGTGTATTTAAAAATCAAAAAATGTTCTTTCAGGTTCAAAAGTAAACTGTCCACAAATTTACAGTACAAAAAAAAACAATTAAATCGAGAACTAATCAATTATAACAGCGATATCTACATTCTTCTTGGAAAATACTTGGTCTTCAATTTTACAACTAATTTTACAACTAAAAAACAAAAATAGTTTCATAACTTTACTATTTACAAAAATGGATTAGCATAATAACTCGACTTTTTTTCATTAAAAATGTGCGCGTTTTCCTACAAACTATCATCTTAAAAATTATAATATTTTTTTTTGGAAAATAATACATAAATGCTCTCTCTCTCTCTCTTTAAAGCTATAACAGAAATATTACAAAACGTAAAAGTATTTTATCAATCGTTTCAAACAAATTGATAAACGCAAACTTAATTATTATAAAAAAATTAAATGTTTTGTTATTTCTCTCTCTGTCTCTCTAAAGCAGCCGCAAAACATCTTTCGTTATTTTTTTACAATCGTTAGGTTTACTATTCACAAAAGGCAAAAGTGCTTCAACAGTTCATTAAAAAAGAATTGACTATCAACAGAAAAAAACAGGTAAAAATAGTTATATTTAAATAATTTGATTTAGTAGTACAATTAGCAGTAGAGTTTAAGCAGGAAACATTTTTATTGTCATTTAGGTAG
>JAQIWN010005211.1:0-10178 GCA_034699025.1 Entomobrya cf. arborea Gr-Col-00668 | reverse complement strand
TAGTGTATATTTTGATTTACATGTTTTAAGGTGTGTGTTTACATGTAAAACAAAACAAGATCTTGTGTCGTCAGCATTCAGTATAATTTAGTTTTTTGACGTTGGCTCATTATAATTCTTGAATGTATTTAGAGTATACATCAGATTTTAAATTGCAATGGTTTTGTAATGTGATCCCTTGAATTCAAATAGAAACATGGTTAGTTAATATTTGTGTGTATTGATATTATTCAAAGGAAAAATTCATTACGACAAGGAATTTAATGCATAGTTATAATTATAACTAGTAATTAGACATACATTTTTATTTTTATTTTAGTTTTTTAATTTTTGACAGCAAGTGGATCTTTTATTACTTTACCATCTTTTTTAATAAACTTTTCGCTTTCTGGCCCTACTTTGTTTCCAGGGCCACCAGCTTGTTCAGGTCCAGCTTTATTACTTGGAGCACCATCCTTTCCTGGTCCAGCTTTATTTAGTCCCAGGGGATCTTTTAATAACTTACCATCTTTCTTAACATACGTATCTTTTCCATTTTCTTGTCCAGGTTTGTTACCAGGTCTTCCAGGTTTACTATTAGAGGCACTACCCTTTTTCGATCCAAAACCACCACCCATTCCTGGCCGAGCCTTGTCTACAGCGATGCCTTTCATTCCTGTTACCTTTCTTCCACCAGCCGACGCATATGCATGACTACCCGCCGATTTGTTATGTCTTCTCATCAATACAAATCCATCAGATGGTTTAAGCCTTTTATCTATTCGGGTTTCTACCGGAACAAATTTTTTGGGAAGCTTATAAATATTAGCGTTACTATCAGGTCTGGGCATGTAATCATTATCAGCCATTCCTTTTGATCCTTGTAGCCAAGGTGCTCCTTGAGTCCAAGGTTTGTTATATCTACCCCTTGATCCTCCCAACGGTATAAATGGATCAGCAGGTCTCCATGGATGCTGTAAATTATTTTGTGGTCCAGATGAAGCCCATGGACTCCATGGTTGACCAAAACCGGGCCCGTAGCCGGGACTCATTCGTTTTGGTCTGAGAACGGGAATTGATGGGATGTCAAGAAGAATATTAATGGGATTGAAACAGCCGCATGTTCTCTGGCAAAAACCTTGGTCAATTCCTGTCAAATTTGGAGTAAAGTTACTGAATTTTACCGAAGTTTGGACTGTTTTCACATATTTATCTTTGAAAGTTTTAAAAACCATACCAAAATTTTGTTGAGATTTAACAGTAACGACGCCGAGTAACACAAATACTGCTAGTATCCACATTGTAATCAATGGTTTTCTTCTTTCATTGAAAATTCTTTCAAGTTTTAAAAATATATTTGGGACCTAAATGAATATGGAAATTGGTTTGAAAAAATGGCATTGAGGTATACACAATATTTCAATATTATTTCACAATCATTTAAATGTTGTAAGAAATAATTCCATTGTCTTTTGTACCATACTTTATATATTTGACAACATTTTATTTCAGAAAAATATGATTTAGTTCCTATGAGTTTAAATAATTGATATGTATCTTATTTAATTAGGTAGTTGATTAGGTAACAGTAGTATCTAACAATGGAAGCTTTCGGTTAGTCCATTCGAAATCCAATTGAAAATTACATTTTCTTGCATAGTTTTTGATGCTGAATAAGATGGCAATTATAATTTTTCCGAATGCGCCTGTATGTTAGGACTGTCATTTACCCTAATGCTTAAAACGCACGGCATGGCAACTGTCTTCAGACCTTAAGCTTGCGTTTTTAAGCATTAGGGTAAATGGCAGTCCCAGCACACAGGCACATTCGGGAAAATTATGATTGCTGCCTTATTCAGCATCAAAAACTATGCAAGAAAATGTAATTTTCAATTGGATTTCGAATGGACTAACCGAAAGATCTCCTTGTAAGTAGTTATTCTAAAACCGCAGAAACATTACTCAAGCCTTGCAACACATTAGTTGTTTCATATAACAGTTTTTAGAGCACTCCAGAAGTTAGTTTTTGTTAAACTTATTAAATAGAGTGCTAAATGCCTAAGTAATTAAATCCTTGAACTCCGATTTGTTAGTCATATCATAATCCTGTATTGAGTAGGTATCCAACAGTACAATATTTGTCGTGAAACAAATAAATATTATTTTGCTGGACATTAAAATTCAAATTTGAAAAATGGGCAAGTATTCGAAGTATTGTTTGTTTGATAGTTTTTATATTTTGATTTTATTCCATCAACTGAAAGCGCTTAACATTATAAATATAATGCACAGATTTTCTTCTCAAAATTCTTGCCACACACATATTATTACTGATTATAAAAATATCAATTTCGATGATATAACAAAATCCAAAAACACATATACATTTCACTTTATAAACTTTAAAATTAACAATAATTCCGATTTATTTGATGAAACCAATATTTATTATATATTTCTTCCCACCTTGCATGGAAGACCATTCACTTTACTTTCATCTATCAACGACGTAAATTTCGACGAGAGTCACTTTTACCTAAAACCACTAGCTGGACGATCCCCATTTTGTATAAGTTTTGTCGTAATATTTCAAAAAGAAATTTACACCTTACGAAATCCCATATCAAACAAAAGTCATGTGTATTTTCCATACGTAAAGGCAATTGAAGAAATTCAACATTTTTATCGCTTGGTTGAGCCTTTTGACATCACTATAGAACCAGCAAATCATAATTTGCTCCACATTAAATCTTCTACAAATTTGGAATTGGACCTAGAAAAGAATAACATTCGTAAGAATTTGCACGCAATTTACTTTTACCGAAATCGAAACGTTTTTATCTTAATATTTCATAGTATTCAGAAACGTGCCAGCTTGAGGGAGCCAAAAATTAAAGATTTTGATCAATTTTGGAAGTTTTGTTTATACTGTTCTAATTTTGAGTACCAACAGCTTCACTGGTTTAGTGATTGGAGCACAAATATAAGTGAAGAACCCACCACTTGGTCCCTCAATGAAAATCAGTATATGGACTCAGTAAATTTGAGAGACTATAAAAGTCAATCAAATATATTCATTCTACCAAAAGACAACAAGCTTATATTTCGCTTTAGCATAATTAATTTAATTGTTTCTCTTGCTAACGCTACTTTATTTACCTCTAATGCGGATCGGCTTACTAATGGATTTCGACAAGATTTCGATGATACCTGTTACTCAAATATCCCAGATATTTGGCCAAAACTTAATCCTCAATTTAAACTTTTAGAAAGCTCACCTTACAACATTATGAATCTGATGTCATATTCACCTTTAGAATTCATCCTAAAAATGCCTGTTGAATACACCGGCTATAATTTTCTAACTTGTTTCTCTCATGAATACATGTCTTGGCAATACTATCCACAACCATTTGAGCCAGATCTTTGGATAGTGTTACTTTGTTACCTGGCATTGCTAGGCTTATATATTTATGTTACATTGGAAATTAGGAAATTAAACAAAAACGATTTTCATTCTTTCTTCTTTGTATTTTCCACGATGTTGGAGCATAGCTACTATTTACCTGGCTATATATTCCAACAAACAACATTTAAACTTGTGTTAGGTATGTGGCTACTTATATCCGTAATATTTACTAATGCTTATAAGGGAATAGCAATTACAGGTGTTATGGCTCCTAGAGAGAGAACCGGTGCGGGATCATTTTATGATTTAATGGAACTAAATTATTCTTCTACAAATAAAACACCAGTTTTAAGCTACAAATTATATTCAACGTTAACACCCGAATTCTTGGACAGTTGGCAAGCGACCCCGAAACAAAATGGAAACATCGTGGGTTATAACGATAATAATGAATACTTCTCAAAAAGTCCGTTCTTACGCGATTTGCTACAAGAAGCTTACCAAATTTTTGAATATGAACGAATGGCCCTTGACAACAGTTTAATGTACAAAACTTATCAAAATACCAGTTCAACTTATAAATGGCTCATTGGGAATTTGAGTCTTGATGATAAAGTGTATTTTTCTGACCAACCAGTGGAACAAGAATATTTTGGAAATTATGACGTTGCTATTGAAAGTGTAATTACAGATTGTTCGAAAAAGCTGGCATACGTAGACAACAAAGACAAAATTAATAGAGAATATGACTATCTAACAAATCATTACAAAAATTATAAATTCTTTAAAGGGAACGAATCAATATTGAATAGCCCCATTGTATGGGAATTCCAAAACCCTCATGGATCAAAGCTAACATGGATATTTAGGAAACTGCTAGAAAATGGAATTTATAAACAGGTTGAATGGTTTTATAAAAATCACGAACAGTTTGGTATTCGACTAAACTATACCAGAACAAAAACACATGGGGAATATAGTCTTGTAAAACCACTTGATTTGTCATCAAATATACAAACTATATTTTATTTGTTTCTAATGGGTTTGGTAATAAGCATATCAACATTTATATTTGAAATTGCATTATTAAATTTGTTTCAACGTAGCTTATTTATTTGGTCAAAAGTAAGTAATTTTACGTTTCCTAAACGAAAGAAAAAGGATAATGTTAAAAGTATTAAAATTTGCGTGAAAACTAAAAAGTAATTTAATGAATAAAAATTACGACACGGAATATATTAAATTCCGAACAAATTATTTTAAACGATTTGTTAAACTAACTTTATTGCTAGACTATGTACCCCAATTCCCATATTGCTCACAAGGTTACCAAATTCAAACCATTTTGGATGTAAACAATTTTCTAAATAATATCAATTCCTGTACTTTCATTAGGTTTTACGCATCAAAGTCAACCATATGCTTTACGTAAGCGATGACAGTTTTCTCATTAAAACCTTCACGACACACACAATCATTCATGAAAACAAAAAAGACAGACAAGTTTACATTTACATAAGTCTCCTGCTGTTTGACTTACGCAACAAAAAATAAATAATCTTTATTTTGTACACACAAATGTTAATGATTGCCTTTAAATCATATTTTTATCCACCTTTGACAGATCAAGATGATATTTATGTACTTGTTATGAATGAGCATTGTTGTTATGCGATGTCATATGGCAACTGCAATACACAGACAAGTTTTGTCTGCATATCAATCAGGCAATGCAACTTTTGATGCTTAGAGGAGGAGATGTCATTGTGTGATAAGTAAAAAAAATCTCGAATAAAAAATGCATAGCTTAAAAGCCACTCACTATTTATAATTTATTCAATCGCTTGAGCAAAAATAGTTGCTCCTAACGAGCAACTTTACCACAACTGAACTTTTCTATAAAAATATTAAAATTTCTAAAAAAAAATATCAAATTACACAAAAACCACCTTATTTACATCTACATTTATTGTGCATCATTTTTCAAAAAATAAACAGTAGGTTTCTGAGTCACTAATTCTCCACCTTCATACTGACTACTAATTTCATGTTGGCTTTTTGCTGGCAAAACATAAATCTTTGTTTTCAAAGAAGTTCCCGTATCCCCTTGAATCTGCACGTTATGTTTGTATGTAACTGGAGGAGGTCTGATGAAAACCACTTGCTCTCCTATAGATTCTCCTGGAAGTATCACCTCATGATTCACAATTTCGTTGACAATGTCTGGAGAGATTTTACAGTAAATACTGGGATCACCGATTTGTGGACCTTCATCTCGTAAATTACTGCAAAATTTTTCGTATAGGGCTAGAACGTCTTCTTCTTCAGCGGGTGATAGCACACCAACACCAGCTTCACACACAGAGGCAAAGCCAATCAAGGCGAAAATCTAGTTAGTTCAATCGATACAAAAACATAACGGCATTTAAAAAAACACTGGAAATATATTTTTATTTTATGCTTTTAAAACTTACCACAAAGTGTTTCATGATGCTATAGAGTGAACCCGAAACAAAATAATAATTTAAAGAACGTTTAAAGTTATCAACCGAACACTTTAGTTTCGAACGACACACCAATCACGACTGATTATTGTGGTGCTCTAAAGTGTTGACCATTTAGTTAGCGTTAAAACGTAATCATGTTTCTATTAAATATTTTTTTTGTTAACAAGATACTCTTACGATAGCATAATTGCATGTATGTACTTTTAAATGTTACTGATTAAAAGGCAGACACCACTCAGAAAAAATGATCTTGTCATTCGTTGTCATTTTTTTTGGCTTGATGCATAATAATGACGGTCAACTTGTAAAGTAATTAGGTAATCTTTTCAATTTAAGATTCTGGTGGTATAATGTTGTCTAATGGGTCGAATTGGTAAAATTACAAGAGAACGTTTTTAATTTGGGTAGTAAGTAGGTAGTATCGTTTTTTATGAATTAAATATTCTTATAGGTTGCCTAGGTTAGAATGAAAAGAATCATATTTGGTGACGAAGTGATGCTTCTTTGTTGACGTTTGGGTGACCATGATCAACTTAAAAGCAACAAAGTTTTTGATGGTAACTGATAATATTGAATTTATAATGCATTAATTAAAAGCCATGTGAACATGAAATTAAAGATGTTATCTTAAGAAGAATGTGACTGTAAGTGAATTCTTGATTTAGCCAATGACATGAGTATGGAGTAGCCTAAATTTGACCACTTGAGTGATGAAGTCGATTAAAAAGAATTGAATCGTTAAACTTGTCATTGGACTGCAAATGAAGCTAGTTCGTAAAAATTGATACAAAAGTGCAAATGCACGTATTTCATGTAATTATTTACTTTGAGCATGTAATATAAATATTTGGTCAGCCTTTATTATCGCGCCAATCATAAAACATCATAGCAATTTTCCAAGAATTAGTTCCTCTCCATAGCCTTTAGGTACTACTGGAACAAAGTTAGTTGTACATTTGTTAAATGTCATGCATCAAAAAATTAATATTATTATAAAAATATTCCTAATATCATTTGCTGACGGGTTTTTATTTACTCTGCTATATAATCGAAATAACTTTCTTAGTACGTATTTTATGCGCATTTAGTAGTTTTCGTTAAATATTATATGATTTAGTTTTGAATGATTGAGTGCTTACATCTGTCATCATACAATTTTCCAAAGCTTCACAAACTGAGAAACTTTTTCCAGTTATGCTTTGGCAAATTTATACTAATAACATTTTCTGACTTAAGGTTATGATACCTATGATATATATGAACTAACTTAACTAAACTAAATAAATACATATCGTAACCAAATTCATGAGCTTAACCTTTATTAGAGTTTTATTTTTAAATAGTTTTGTGGCAATTTGAAATGATCAACTACTTTGCTTACTCTAAACATTTCTTGATAAAATTATTATCAGTCGATATCATGCAAGTATACTTGTACATACTTATCACGAAGGCAAATAACAACTCAAAGTTCAAATAAAATTTTTCACTCTCTTTCGAAAGCATCATAATATGGAATGTAAAGATTGTGTAAGAAAAATATTATAAATACTTCCTGAGCAAAATATCACCTTGCTTGAATTATAAACACTTTTTTATGAAGGCCTTTTTTAATCAATTGTGCTCTGTTTAAATAAATATTATTATTAAATAGTACAAAGGGTTTGCGTGTTTATTTAACGTTTATTTCTCAAGTAAAGTATAAAAGTTGCCACAAATACTTTATTATTTACCTTATTAGTTTTCAATTAGCTTTAATGAGTTTATACAAACTTTCATAATCTAAGCATTTTAACGCAACATTAGACATATACAATATTAAAAATAGTTGGTTTTTAGACCTGACACGTAATGGTAGTTAACTTCATTGAAAACAAAAATGATAGAGTCTCACAAAAATTATTCGAAACCTTCAATGCAAACTATCGTCGGACCAATACCAAGTCTCTTTAAAAAATACAACAACCACACTACCAAAGGCTTTACAATGGGAGCTAAATTTTGTCTTGAAATTTTTCTGAAAACTTACATTAATATTTGCTACTTACTTCTCTGTTGTCCATTTCGTTTAAAATCCGAATCCGTACCAGACGAATATAATATTTTTGCTATTAAAACAGGGTTGTCCAAATTTTCTACACCATCTAATAAAAAATATTGTTTTGTAGTAAAAACCTGGTTACCCCAAAAACTGTTATGCTCTTTTTGCAATTTTCTCTGCATATTTTGGCTACTAAAAGAGGTTCGAGATGAATATCCCAATGACTCAAAAAGACCATCTGAACATTTCGGACTTGTTTTGACTCTTGTCTCGGGTCTTATGAAAATAACTTTACTGAGCGTATTTTGGTTTGAGCAAGAAAATATTGCAATTTTAATCAATAAACTAGCATCACAAGAAACTAAAAATATTTTTAGGGAATTTCATCCAACTAAATACGTAAAATTTTGTTGGAAACCATTCGTTTATTTAGTATTCTTATTTTATGTGCTTGCGCTAGTAACCACTGTAATAACTGGAATTGGTCTCGACAAAATTGTTAGCGATACTAAATCTAATTGGCATGGTTCTCGATGGCTACGTAGAATGTTGTACAGTTCAAAGCAATTATTTTTTATAAAAAGAAATTGTAGTGATTTAAATACAATGGATTCAATGGACTACTTTCTGGTGTTCTTGGGAAGCATAAGTTACACTCAAAGACACATTCTTGGTTTCTTTGCTGATGTTTTTGTTTTGACATCTTCTGTAACAATGTGGATCCTTACAAGCTCGTTTTCGGGTTTCATACGGAACGATGTACAAAAAGGGTTGGTTACTAATCTTGACAAAAATTTAGATGGAAAGTTACAAAGACAAAACGAGTGGTCAATAATTTTCTCGTATTACGCTGAGCTGAAATGCATTTGTAAATTAGTAAACAAAGTTGTTGCGAAAAATGTTAGTTGGTTTTTACTCGAGTCAATTTTATTCTACTCTACAAGCTTTGCAGGTGTTTTTGTAAGAACCGGTGGCGCTAGTGATTCGATTGGATTTGTTAGGGAACTGATATTCTTGTGTGGGATGTTGGTAATCATGTTTCTTTCTGCGGATGCTTGTCATAAGGTAATAAATTCGGATGAGATTCGAATTTTTGGAATATACGGAAATTATATTTAATGTGGAATTATTATACTGCAGATGGATACATTGAAGGAATGGCTGTCGGCTGATGAAAATAATGGGAAGGTTCCACTATACCAGTTACAGGTGATTTTGGACGAATTAAATTCAAATCAGTTTGGGATCAAAGCAAGCGGAGTATTTACAATTACGTATATTTTAGTAGCTAATGTTATTGGTATAACGGTTACTTATTTTATAATTTGTGTACAAGTTCAGTAATTGGGTTTATACGAGTTCATGTTTGTGCTTAGAGAAATGAAAAAGCAATGATGAAATATTGGCTACATAAATTATTTTAAAATAAATATTTAGATGATTAAATCTTACATCAAGTTTATCCCTTTAAAGGTAAACTTAAATATAAAGAGGTTTCTAGTGGGTTAGTCTACTGACTTATTGTCCACGATTTTTTCCGTAATGCAAAGGTTCATAAGCAGTATAGAGACAAGTATAGAGACAAAAAGGGGTAAATGTATTGAGAGAATTCGTAAAACTATTATAAAATTGGAAACACAAAAAAATTGGGTAATCTTTTTATTCGCAAAATTACCTGGAATAAGTTTTATTTAATTCTCTAAACTAATTTAATATTGATAGTTTTTATAGTCTGATCAAAAACACTGTTTATTAACAATGATAGCAAAATTCGATTTAATTGTGGTCTAATAATGAATTTTTACAACACCAAAACATTTTTCAATTTTTCCAAAATACCAACAAGCAAAGTATTTATTTTAAAATTTTCAAATTAGTCTATGCATTTTTAAATGATCAAGATGGAGATAACATAAATTTAATCAACTCTGGTTCATTCCAAATTGAATATATGTTTTGTTTTTCTGTAACTTTTGTTTTGAATAACAGTCAATTTTTATTTAATCAATTTCTTGTACAATCAACTACCAAATTGAAACATACACTATTTAATGTTGTGTTTTGCAAAAGTTTGACGTCAAACTAGAAGTTATTGCATGTGGTCACGTATGTTTTCGAATCTAATTATTTCGTTTCCAACATTTGATCAGACGAAATGTTCTCCGAAAAGATTTGGAAAGTACTTGGCTACAGATTCCGTATAATGGAATACGGATACAGTACACTTTTTGTCAAAGAGAAG
>JAQIWN010005210.1:0-10178 GCA_034699025.1 Entomobrya cf. arborea Gr-Col-00668 | reverse complement strand
ATTACAGTGGCGTAAGTACACTTTAAATTAAATGTTCTTTGGAATCCCACTAAAATAAGCGATTGGTTTCATTTTGCGTTTTTATTTGATATTTTAAATAGGACTACCACGCGCAAGGAAATGGGGCCCCTGAGGCGGACCAGAACTCAGACTGGGTGGTCACTCTCTTGGAAGAAACGGAAACTCATACAAATTTAAAATTTCATAGATTGCTTAATACATGTGACAAGGATGACATTGAAATTACGGTAAAAACCTTTTTTTTTACGATACATGCATATTATGTTGAACAAGTAGGGTGTAGGGTGAAGCATTAGCATTTTGTCTTTTGATTTTGTAGGATGGTACAATGCGTCTCATTTATGCCATGGGAGAAACTGACGACATTGCTTACCATCGAGTCAACCGGGGAACGAAATCAGTCAACTTTTACCTCCAAGATGGAAATGAATTTGAAGCTGAGAAATATCAAAAAGTAGATATGATGGTTGACTTGGTCATGCCTGCCCAACATACATCCTATTGGTGCACCATTCATCAAGCTCCTTTGTTAACGAAGAAGCATCACGCAGTTGCCGTAAGTTTTCAATTTAAACTAATTTAGTTTGGAATTTGAATAGCATATCTAACTAATTATCTAATTATTCATATAGTTTGAAGCTGTGATTGAAAACGCTGCAGCCCTGCAACACACCCACCACTTTGTAATGTATCGTTGCATTGCCCCTGAAGGTCAAAATCCTGAAGATTTTTTTGGCCCTTGGACTGTTGAAAATCATCCTGGGGACCACTGTACTGGGGGGACCGATCCTGATTTCCCGTTCTCCAACTATTGTAGCAGCTTTGCAACATATATTTGGAGTAAAGGTGGAAAGCGACTTCAGTTTCCGGAAAACATGGGTCTTCCCATTCCGGATACCCCTGGTCGCCGTGAATACTACGCCCTGGAAATTCATTACGACAATCCTGAAGTAGAGAAAAACAAGCAATTTAAAACGGGAGCGAGAATGTACTACACTGATGACTTGAGGGACATTGAAGTTGGTCTTCTGCTTATTGATCATGACGTAAATCCACAGCTTCTAGTGCCACCAATGGTCACTGACTACGTTGTCGCCGGTCATTGTAGTCCAGCTTGTACTGAAGCATTTTTACCGGAGGAAGGCATTACAGTTTTTAACAACTTGTTTCACGCCCATTTGGCTGGAAGAAAGCTGAAACTGAGACAATTCCGGGGTAATGAGGAACTCTCCTGGGTGGATGTCGATGAGTATTACGATTTCGATTTTCAACAGAACAAGCCATTGACAAAATCGAGAAAGATTGAGAGAGGAGATCAGTTGACAGTGGAGTGTACTTATGATTCTACTAAAAATGGTGGAAAGGCTGTAATTGGTGGATTGAGTACGCATGACGAAATGTGTGAAGCCATTTTGTACTATTATCCGAAACAGGATTTTTTCCTTTGCAGATCGTCTCAGGAAATAAATGCCCATTTTAATTTACTTGGGATGACAGAAGTCAAAATGTAAATAAATGTTTTGATTACTTACACAGGTTGTTTCGTAGCGAGCAAGTCATTTAAATGAGATTAATCTTTCTTTTTTTAGGAAGGAAGAAAGCTCTGTAGGCACGTACCCTGAATTTGAAGTAGTAAAACCTGATGAATTAGCTGGTGACTATTTGGAGTCTGTGAGTTACAAAGTAAACTGGACAAAGGAATTTCTGGAAAAAGTGCAACAAGAGAAACGGTATAGTGAGCATATTGGCGCTTGTAGTGGTAATACTGGTAGGACTGAAACAGGACCAGTTAAATATCCTCAAGTACCAGATTATGTGCCACCGAATACATGTGACGCAGATTCCGGAAATCCAGCTGCGGGACACCCGGCCAGTTTTAGTTTTTCTGTATTTATATTATTAACAATCGCTGTGCGATTTTATGTACAATAGGGACAAATATTGGGTTAAAAATTAAGCAAAATGTCTGGGAACGACAAAAATCTTTTAATAAATACACGTTCCAGATCTATAAAAAATTCTTTCCAAAAATACTGTTGAAATTGCCAATTATTTCTGGTTACAATAATTTCTAGACGAAATGTCAACACGCAAGCATGCTATTTGATACCAGATATGATCGTGTTGCATATCTTTTTTCAGGGAATAGATGTCCTTCCGTCCGACCGACCCGAATAAAAACAAACCTCTGAGGTTGTTAATCTTGCATAATAATTAGTGGTTAGTTAAATGATATGATATGCACGGCGAACACGTTCCATTCATTCATTCATGAATGAGTGCAATTTGGAAATACTCAGAAATGTTCAAGTACATATTTTCACAGCCAAAAAACAGAAAATGAAATGACGTGATATAATGCACTTTGGCTAGTTATCATTTTTCATATCATGACTATAACTTACATTCCTTTCTAGAATGACAAGGCTTTAATGCTACATGTTAACAAGAATGGCATTAGACTATTTTGAGAATAGTACAAGAAGAAAGTTTTACAAACTAAATAATCAACAAGTTAAAAACAACTTTAGGATAATAGCTGACGATGACATTAACAAATTGATTTTGAAGAATATGGAATTTTTTGTCTTTTTAGAGTTCTAGTTTTTTTATTCAATGAACTCAAGATGATTTTTTTTCAGCCAGTTTTTACTCGTCAGTGCTATCGCCATCGCCTCTTTAATCTTGATGGAGTAATGCCTAACTACTTGAAAATATGCACTGCTGAAGTGCGGAGTCTCCATAATTGGTAAGATTTTCCATTTCATACGAGTAATTAGTGGTTTACAACTGACTCCTTGGAAAGATCAGTTCATGATTTTTTTTACATCATAATTCTTTAGCCATTTTACGTCCGTGTAAAATTCTCTTTAAAATGAATCTATCAACTGCATTAAGAACAGGAGGAAATTATATTTAGCCTTAATTATAAGTATGGACTGGAGTATATAAAAAGAAGCAGCAATGCAAAATGCATCAACAGTTCAACAACCCTGTCTTATAAATATAATATCGCAACTATCTACTTATATTCAATAGTTTCATTTTCCAGATTCGGTTAACTCCGTACTCAAAAAGGCGAATCAATATGGCATCAGCATCTTTGAAAACGTACATGCTTGTAGTAGTTGTCTACGCGGTTGTCATTTACAATAAAATTTACCGGAACACGAGGCAAAACCTTTGCAAACAATTCTGACAATGGTGAGTTACCTTCCCATTTCATAAATAAAAATTCGTAGTAAACCTAAAATTAATTTTATAAATCTCATAATTTCAATTTGTTGTATTTATTATGCAGCACCAACCAAGCACAGGAAAGACCCAAGCCTGGCCATGCATGGTCATCCATTAAAGTCGAAGTGAAGATGATATTTGGGGCAAGATGCTACTAAGGCTAAAACTGGGGCATGGAGACTGCCAGCCTTTCTGGAATGTCAAGAAAAACGACTAGGAGCGAGCTAGGTTCACTACATGAAATTAATTCATGAAACTGTTAATGTTCAACAATGTGTCAATGCAATAGTTAGTGGTAAAATTTTTGCAACGGAAAACATTTTGTTACTTTGGATGTATGAGAAGTGCGTCCTATCTCACTTAAAATAAAGTTTCTTTCTGCAAAAATAATTTTTAAAACAGTTTAATTAGTACAAAAATCGGCAACTGCTTGCAACATATTTTATCTGTTTCTACCATAAAATTCCATAAATCAAACATCTAACTAACTTAATCAACTTGTCCATGTTCCACTACCCCCTCCTCTCCCATTCCTTCTGCAACCGGCATAATTTTTGGTACCATGTGTCCATCCGTTTCCTTTGGCCTCTTTGGACACCGTTTCCTATGATCATACAAAGAGATCCTATGCGCCACCAATTTAAAACACCAACCACACCTTACCTTCATATCTTTCTCCTTATGATTAATTTTCTTATGCAACTTTAAACTTGCTAAACTCATATAAACCTTCTCACACAAGTCACATTTATACTTATACATATCTTTATGAACTTCCTCCAAATGCATCTTCAAACCCAACTTATGTGGGAGCACTGCATCGCAATATTTACAGTTAACCTCTTTATCTCGCATTTGCATCTTTCTCATAGAAATATTCATTAAAGGCTGGTCCCCTTCGACGGATGCAAGCACTTCCACAGGAACCCCAGAAAATTTCAATCTCTTCACGGCCACATACTTTTCGGGATGAAAACGTTGCATATGCAGGCGAAAACCACTAACTGACCTATAAGTAGCGGAGCAGTACTCACAAACTTGTTTGATCTTTGAGTGCTTCAAACTGTGTAATTCCAAGGCGTGTCTGGTGACAGCTTCTGAATTATTATTTAAAAAATCATTTGTTTATGTTATGATGGCATTTACTAGTTCCTTTAAAATATACGACAATTTTTTTTTCATTACCGTAATCACAGTGATCACACGGATACAATCCCTTTTTCTTATGAATCCTTAACTCATGGAACATCCGATGATGATTTCGAGGAAATACTCTGGGGCAATACGAACACTTGTAAACCGTCAGTCCTAATTCTTCCGCGTGAATAGCTAATTTGTGGCTACGGAACAAACTTCTATTGCTGAACAACTTGTTGCACAAATTGCAAATAAAATCTGTGGTTGAAATTGAGGGATCCACAGAGTTGTCAAATATTTTGTGCTATAATTTCAAATCAAGAAAGGTGTTAAGGTCATGGTCATTAATTTATTGCATAAATGTAATTAGTACTTTATCATGTTAAATATTCTTACGGTTAACATGTGAGCCTCCATTTCCGCCTTTTTCCGGCCAGATTTGCTGGGATCCACGACAAAACCACAAAGCTCACAAACAACTGGTACTTCTTCCACTTTATGTCTTATTTTCATATGATTTGTCAGTCCCACTTGATTTTTACAAACGAGATCACACTCTGGACATTTTATCTTTTCTCCGCCATCATCAATATCGTTATTCCCATTTGAAATTTCGGAAACCACCTTTTTTTCTTTAGGCTTTACTGGTTTTGGTGTGCCCAACTCTCTTAGAAAATCCTCCTGACTTCCGTCCTCTCCCCCATTCCATTTCATATCCAACAATAATTTATGCTGCTCACTGTAATGTATCCTCAGATTTTTAGGGTTAATAAATGGAACCCCACACCGAGCACAGTCGAACACCCCATTATACTTTCTTTTGGTTATTTCATGGTACTCAACATGCTTATCCAAAAAGCCCTTTTTAGTTAATTTCCGTGGACAAATAGGACACTGGTACTTGGCTTCCAATACTCGGGGTCCCTTTGACCTCCCAAAAACTGCCGAGATATCGTAACCCTTCTCTTTCAGCCGGGCAACTACTTTCTTCTTCGTTTTGTTAGAGTACAGAAAGTCCTTCCTTAAAAATACACAACATTTTTAATTTATCATATTTTTTTTTTAATTTTCACAGTAATTTAACTGTTGGGCTACTACTACTTACTGCGGCCCTCCACTATTTGCCCAAGATTGATGCAAAGTCATTCCGTGTTTGTTCTTGACATGGAATTCTACACTGATCGACTTTTCGTAAGGGGCCCCGCAAATACTACAGTCATAACGTCCATTATGGAATCGTTTGCTTCTGTCATGGAGCTCCATGTGCTGTCTATGTTGATGTTCAACGGAATACATCCGGGGACATAAGTTACACCGATAAACTTTCTGTCCTGTCGTTCTGGAAATATAATCTTCCCTACACATAAATTCAATCAAAATCCATATTAGGTCAAACTTCAAACGTTCAATTTCCAATATAATTTTTACATGTTTATAAATATTTTACTTACACAGACTCGTTGGAATTTTCCCAACTAGAATCCAGTTGAATTTGGTGCTCCGTTTGCAAATGAGTCCTTAAAGTTTTTGCCTTTTCAAAAGGAATTCCACATTTAACGCACTCATTTCTCCCATTTCCAATCCTTTTTATTTTGGAATGCAATTCATAATGGTTTTTAATTAACGACAAAGTAAAATATTCCTTAGGACATGAGTGACATTTGTACACCAGCTCAGGTTGACCTTTCCGGAATTTCGTGGTGGATTCCACTAGTTTTAGTTCAGGAATGGTGAATGATGAGTCCTTAAGCTCATCTGACACTGCCAAGGGATCCATTTCAACATCTTCGTTACAAGATTTTTTAGCTTGTCTCCAATTTGGTGAAGGTATCCAGTCTTCATCTTCCCCACTTTCGAAATTATCGTCACCACCCTGTAAACTTGGCTCGGATTCTTCTTCATCTTCACTTCCCGTTTTACATTGCTCATCATCATCATCCAAATCACTATGGTTACCGGTGGTGTCATCATTTTCATTTTTTGTTGTTATGTCAACTTCCACCTTTGGTTCTGTTGTAGACTTAGAAGATTCCTTGAAAAATCGCCTAATTTCCCTGGAAACATCCATTCCATCCATTTCAACATCATTATCATCGCCACATGTCCCTTCCAAACTGCTTTCAAACTTTGTTTTCATCCCATTCATAAGTTCCTTCACTTTTAATTCAAGTTTGTAAATATTATCCTGAATTTCCATTACATTTACCACAGTTTGTGTGCAAGTGTCACACAAAACAAACCACTTTCCCGGATGGACACTTAGCCCAGTGGTATTTAAAAGTTCCCCAAACTTCCACACAGGTAGTTGGATAATCTTCCTCAAAATAAATGTTGACCATAACTGTTCATTTAGTAAAGTGGATTGACAAGACCCGGCAAACTGGTAATTTGACCGTGACGCCGGTGTCAATGTCGGTGTCGATGAGATTTCTGAAGGGTTACCAATTTCTTCGGCGCATACTAGACAGATATTCTTAAGTTGTTGGTTAGGTTGGATTACATGATGATGATGATCAATTTTCTTCTTTTTGCGAGAGTCTGTAGCAATTTTAATTAACTGTTTTTCCTTCCTTTCTGTATTGAACTTCAAAACTTCCTCTGGCGTTGGCAGCAGCAAAGAAGGGACCGCGTCCAACTTTAGTCTTCTATTAAACTTCACATTAAAAACCGTATTTAAAGTGTTCGGTAGATAATCCTCCTCCCGGAAGTGATCTGAGCAGACATGTAAATTATTTGGATTCTTGGTAAAAGAAAGGTCCGGTCTTCCAATCGCTTCCGCCCAACGTATAATTCTATTTTTGGGAAATCCAAAGAAAAACAAGTCATCTCGGATATCCTTTTGTTTGAAAAACTTAAAGTTACCACAGAGTGGAACTTGACAAACTCGTTTAGGTCCCATAGCAAGTACATTAAATTAAATTTAACTCAAACATGTTTAAAGTTTAAACTGCAGTCTGACTCTCTGAAATAAGCATTTGAAGAAGTGCAATGCAAAATGCAAGTGAAGTGCATTAAAACTAAACAGAGATCAGCTGTACAGCAGAACAAAAAACAACAGCTCATCTCTGTCATTCAGCCACACGCACACCCAGTGTTGGCACGATGTCCATGTCACAAGGACATAGGACATTTTGGACATGGACATTGGTCACATGTCCTAGGGTCCCGAATATGGACATGGACATTTCCATATTATTTTGACTTGACAAACTGATTTTACGGCTTTCAATTACTAGCTTCCATAATGATATTTGAAAGCTTTTACTTTTTATTTCACAAGAAAGGTTTTTGAACTTTGTAACAACTATATTACGTACAGCTTGTACAGCTACAACGTAGATTTTAATTGTTTAAGGTGATTGTTTCTTAGTCAAAGATCGTCTTTACTTCAGAAATTGACAAAGTCATGACAATGTCCTCACTTTTGTCAATGACATGTCCATTTGTCAAGGAAAAATGTGGGATGACATAAAGTACTGAAAATGTCACATGTCCATGTCACAAGGACATGTCCATTTGTCATGTCACAAAAAATCGAAAATGGACAATGTGCCAACACTGCGCACACCCGCCGCACACGTGGACGTCGGTCGGACGTGCATTTCGTCTCGTCTCATTCATCAAAATAAAGAAGAGGTCGTTTTAAAAATAATTTTCAAAGCTAACCGACAACCGACATAATAAAATGTTGTCAGTCCGTAAAATTCGTTGGCCCTGCAAAATCTGCAACCAAATCTATAAATCTGAGCACAGTCTTCAAAGACATCAATTCAAACAACACAACACGAAAGCTAAAAAATTTAAATGTGACATTTGTGAAAAGGCATTTATCAGTTCGAATTTATTGATTTCTCATCGTAGAATTCACTTTAATCAATCGTACACAAAGAAAATCGTTGAGTGTATTTTCTGTGACAAACGTGTTTCAAATAAAGGGCAGATGGATGATCATTTAAAGAAGCATACGAAAGAGAAGCCATTCTTTTGTCGAGTATGTGGGCAAGAATTTACTAGCAAGTTTTATCGGAATCAACACCAAATTCTTCGTCACCAAGGCAACGGTGAGCAGGTCACAAAAAATCAAAAGGTTTTTGTTGAAATGGAACACGTGAAGCAGACGCAGAGAAAGGAGAACGCAAATGGTTTTCAAGGGTTGCCCCAGGCATTGCAGCCGGAAATGAAGTCCTATGCAGAGGTTGAAGTTGAAAAGGCGAATGAAGTTGTGAAACAAGCAGAGGAAATGATCAGTGGGAAGATACTGACATGTGCCATCAGTGCCATGAGTGAAATGTCGCCAAATGTCAAGGAGGTGACAAGCGACCTTGGTGCCATCAGTGCCATGAGTGAAATGTCGCCAGATGTCAAGGAGGTGACAAGCGACCTTGGTGCCATCCGTGGATTGTCTCCAAATGTCCAGGAGGCGATAAGTGACCTTGATGCCAAGAACGGAATGGCTCCAGATGTCAAGGAGGCGACAAGCGACATCAGCGGTGTCCTCAAACTGTCACCAAATGTAATCAAGGACGGGACAATTGATGTGGATGTCGCTAAGGTGTCTTCAAATATTGTAAAGAAGAAGTCAAGAGATGACCATCATGATCGTGTCATCGGTGCCCCCAGGATGTTCCCACGAAATTCTCTCAGAATGCCTTGTAAACAAGGGAATTACAGGTGTGTGATTTGCCGACATTTTACCGCTGAAGAAAAATTTACATTACAAATCCATGTTCGAATGGTTCATCTTGGCTTGACCCCGCAAAAGTGTGATTATTGTTGGAAGAGCTTCCCAACCAAGACAAGACTGATGGACCATGTCACCAATCAACATTCAAGCGCAGCAGAAAAGGAGAATAATGAAGACTAAAGTATTTCGTTATTGCACTCTATCTATATTTTACCTGTGTTGTTATTTTTGCTAATTGAAGTTGTCATTTTTAGTTTACCAATTCGTTGTAATATATTATATTTTAAAATGTTTTAAAGTAATGGAGAATAAGATTAAAGTTTAAAAGTTAAGTTTATTTTTAAAGCGAAAGAATCGATGTGTTTTTAAGAACTAATAAATTATCTTTTTTTAGCTGAATGTATCTAACTTCCTGGGATTATATTTTATGTACCATGTCAATCATATCATAATCATAAGAAATCAATAAGCAATGACTCAATTAGGATAATTGATATTTTAATTCCATCAGTATAATACATTCGTAAAGAGCCATTGAGTAAACCCAAAATTATCTATTTTTGGAAGGCTTGATGCTTCCCTTTCAACATTCAAGCATACCTGTGCACAGTGCACATGCATGTTAAATGTTAACCCTTTTTTATGCACCCGGCACCACCACCACGCATGCGTTTCTTCCTATCTTTCAATGTTTCAATGCATTTTTTGTTAAAATACACTTGAGTTGTTGTTGTTCACGTAGAAAGAAGCTCTGCTACTCTTGGCTAACTTATTATACTACAAACAGTTAAAAAATCAGTTTAATATTTAAAATGAAGCCTTTTAAGTGTAAAACATGTGAAGAAACGTTTTCCTTGAAAGCTGACCTGGATACCCACTCCGCCATCATCCATTCCTCCAGCAGTTCCTTAAAAGCTCACGTTAATGGTCATATTGACACTGGGACTGGGACAGAGACGACGACGACATCGACAGTTTACAAGTGTCCCATCTGCAGACTATCTTTTCAATCGAAGCAAGAGATCCAAGATCACAAAAACCGACACAAGGGTATCAAGCCCCACAAGTGCCCCCATTGCGACAACAGCTTCAGTGGGAT
>JAQIWN010005209.1:0-10181 GCA_034699025.1 Entomobrya cf. arborea Gr-Col-00668 | reverse complement strand
GAGGAGAAAACATTGTTCTTGTCGGAGAAGTTGTAAGTTTACAAATGTATTTATTGCTGCTTTTTATGTAGAATACTGTAAATTATATGAATGTGTAAGTATGTAATTTATAATTATTATTATACCTAACTTTAAATCTTAGGATGGTCAACGGGAGGGTGAAATGGAGCGTGTTCTACATCAAATACCTTCTAACGAAATTTTAATCATGCATGGAGCAGAGAAAGAAGCGGAGAGGGCTAAAGATATTCGACATGCTGAAGGACTGAGAAAACGCGGAGTGTGTTTTCCAAGGTCATTGGAGGATGAGTATTGATTGTTTGTAATTATGCATTTTAGGTGTTAAGAAATGTAAGTGATGTGTTGTGCAATGCAATGCATTGTCCTTACATGTGTTTGGTTCGATTAATGTGTACTTAATCACACCCAACAAGTCATGTCAGAGGTTTAAGTGTAACTGAATCTTCAAGCAATCGCTTGAGTCACTAATTAAGTATCTTCCATGATTAATTTTAGCTTTAATGAAATGACTTTGTGAGAAAATGTAAATGGACTATGTTACTTTCCGTTTCAGTTTGTTTGTATTAACTGTGATGAATTTAATATGATAGAGATAATAAACCTAAAATGATAGTATTGAGTCTAGTTTGTGGTTGTTTCTCGTGCATTCTCCGCCTTCTCCTTTCTTCTACATACAATTAAGTGAATCCTAAAGTTTCTAACGTGACTTTTAGCAAATCCCATCTAATTGGCGTAGCATGATGCACTGATTTCATATCCACATAATATAGTATGTAATGTAGGTTGTTAAAACTTGTAGGTTTTCCTGACATCTGTTTTTTGTAAAAGCGTTGCAGCTCCAATCTGTTTTTTGTACACATTTGGATGAAGTGGGTTTTGTAATTTTTGTAAATGACTGGCCGATATATTTTTATATTTAAAGAATCTATTGTCTGAATTGACTTTTTTGTAAAACTGAGAAATTTTGTAACTAACTAGCTTTTGCAATGGCAAATGATGAGGAAGCAGTATCCTCGTACGCCTCTTCTTACCCATCACCTCTACAGGAATATTTTCCAGTTCCTGTAAACTCAAAAGCCCCTGAAATTTTAGCATCTTTCAAAGGTGATCTTCCTCCTGTGTACAAGGCAGATATTAAAAAAGATTTTTATACAAGGTGAAAGTCAAGTGAACATGCGTGAAAAAACATTACAAACAGCGAAGCAAATTACTCATGCACCATTACGGTGGAATAGGACATTCAATCTTTAATCCGTTTTTTCATAAAACAGGAATGTGATCAAAATTGGCAAGGCCGCCCAGATTAAAGATTTGACGAACCGGCCAGACAGATCTCTTCCTGTAAACCCGTTAAGCACTTGGCGAGATTTAACACCAGACATTAAGCTCCCCGACATTCGTCATCGAACACTTGGTGACATTTACTATACAAGAGGAAAGCTAGGTCAAAAGGTGAAACCAATAAAACAAATCAAGGCAATACTGTGCAATGTACAAAGCGTTAAAGTGGTAACTGCATTGCATCCCCTTTTAGCTACACCGAAGTAAACCGGATTTTGATATAAGTGATCCAGTGAACAAGCGCAAGGTGCTGGACATCCAGAAATATAGTGCATTGCATGACCCACACTGTAAGCGCTTCTTCCGCCAACCGACTGTATTAAAACATTTAAAGAAACAGAAGCTGATTAATGACAAGAAGGAAGTGCTTTGTGATGTTAACGAGTTTAACCAGTATCGTTCATATTTGGGAGAGCTTTTCAATGATCAAGTGAAAAGGCGTATTGAAGATAATGTAGGTGAAAGTTGAAAAGTCTTATGAGTAAATTGTAAGGAAAAATATAAAAACTGACTGGTATTTTTTTATAACGCAATAGAACTCAATGGAGGAAATGGAGAGAGATTTACAGAAAGCAATTTGTGCAAAGCAATACGGAAAGAAAAGAGAAGCTCATAAGGCTTATCAGCTAAAACACAGAAAAACTAACTTGGAGTATCAGGAGGCGATTAAAAATAAGTATGGAGTAAAGAAAATTGATTTCTTAGTTGTAGAAGTATTAAAGATATGCATTTTGAATTTTAACTACTTTAAAAAAAACTAGACATCGTGCAAACATGAAAATATGGGAAAGAAAATTACAGCAAATTGAAACTTATCGTGCTCAGGTAAAATTAGCTAATACAGGAACGTATACAGTGAAACATTGGAATGCTTACTTGACACGACAAAAAGCAGCAACTGCTGAAGAACGTAGAAAGCAACACACTTTAATTAGAATAGCGTACGCTGAGACCAAGAATGATTATGTTACGAAATATGACAAGTTCGTACGATTGGCGTTGTTCGAGCGTTTTGTAAGTTTTAATTACTCAACTATCATAAAGAACTCATATGCGATTGAGGGAAAATGGTATCAATTAGTTATGGAATGTGATAAATCAATTGAAAAATTATTGACATCGTTCAATATTTTAGAAAGCAGATCAGGCTGCTGCAATGATAGCCCGAGATGATCAAATAGATGATATGGAACAATTAGTGGAAGAGACTTTGAAAAGGGCACGCAAATCCTGGTTGGCGAAATATGATGGTTTTATTGAACATTGCAGAGAAAATCCATGTCAGTTCATTAAAGTTTTAAGGGTGTGCTTCTTCTAACACTGTAGGCTTGCCATAATAATGAAAAATTAATTTTGTCCGTTTGTCTACCTAATTTGTAGTGAGTCACTATCAATATCTTATGAAGGCTCAACTCCGAAAGAAATACTTGATGCGAAAATATTTTTACATGTGGGTGCACTATGTAATCCGGTGTAGGGAACAGCGACCCGATGAAATTCACCAGAGTACTTTTAATGTTGAAAAGAAATTAAGACCTTATGTTGAATCTCTAAAAGAAATGCCAAATCTTACTGAACAAGGTAAACAGATATTTAAAAGAAATGATTTGAAAGAATTTCTGAGTTGATCATTGTCATAGCTTGTATTTGTATCCCGTCCTGTGTGGTTAGATCATAGTAAGGGTTGTGGCGATTTTGAGTGTTCAAAGTCAAAGAGACTGAAGCGAGTAGCAAAGTTGACAAAGATTCCAGGTGAAAGATCAGGCGCAAGCAGTAAGTCTCCTAGTCGAAACGTCAGCAACGCCCCAACTGCAGCAACAATAGAAAATGTAATTGGGGGCAGCCGTGCCTCCGTTACTGACTTGACAGATCAGCGAGAAAAGAAAAAGAAGAGAACCCAAGGAAAAGCAGACAAAGACGTTGTTGATGATGGGAATGACGCTGATGTGGAGGAACAGGATGACTTCGTTGACAAAATGGTCGCACACTACATGTTGGGCCATGAAAAGCTGAAGAAAAGACTTCAATTTAGTCGACTAAGTAGTGTGCTTTCCATTCGGAATCGTGATTCTATTCCAAAACTGTTGCCTTCAGTTCAGGTTGCTGCTGCAAGTTCCGACAGTGGGCTGGAAGATCAACAGGAAACTATTGCATCCCTGGCGGAAATTAATAGCGAACAAACATCGTATGAAACTCAGGAAAATGAATGAAACTGGAGCGATTTATTTTTGTTTTAATTTTTAAAATATAGTACGTTGTTTTTGTTTGTAACTCTTTTTTATTTACTTTCATTGAGATTCGAGATGACTTGTAATAAACGTTTTAAAATAATTTCATTGTAAATATTTAAGCCATATTATAGGTATTTTATTGGATTTATTTTGCAGATGTGGTACTACTTGATGAACTTTCAGTTGTAGAGCTCGTCTCATTTTCCGTTGTCGAGCTTGCCCCATTTTCAGTTGTAGAGGTTACCTCATTCTCGGTAGAAGGTGCAGTGGTAGTGGTTGAAGATAAGTTATCAAATTCACTTTTCTCTCCAGAAGCGAATACATTTTTCTTAAAGAAGAATCCTGGGTCTGAATTAGTAGCATTATTGACAAGAACGATGTTTCCACGTTTGTAGTATGTAGTGCATACGGCAGTTCTTTCTCCGGATTGTGCAACTCCTGTTCCCAATTGATTGGTGCCATTCCAAATCATTTGGGAAAATGCTGTTGGCTTGGGATGATTGTAATCAAAATATTTTTCACTGCGGCTCCAACTATTGAATGCTAACTCAACGGCTTCTTCTTCTGAGAGAGGTTTTCCACCAGAGACGCGGTAGATGTTTTCAGCGTAATTACGCTTTCCTGGGGTAACGCGTAATTTTTGTGCATTGACGGCTTTTTCGGCACATTCTATAGCCATTTGGTTTAGCTATGAATTAAAATAACAAATAGACAGAATGATGGACAATGTTTAGTTGTAACTGGTTTCATTAATGTACATTTCATTACATACCGTGTTATTGAGATTGAGTTGTTGGGATCTATGTTCTTTCCTTAACTTGTTATGGAGCTCCAACGATTTCATTTGGTAAGCTAAAACGAGATTACATACATCAGTCATGAATCAACATACGCATATTGCACAGCCAAATAAATACAAATTCTAGTATTATGAATTAGGTACAGACTTATCATATTTAGAGTAAAATACTTGTAAAAAATGCAAAATATAGAATACCATTGAAATTGTTAGTATCAGTTGATGCTGGCGTTGACGAGGAAGATGCATCATTGCTAGGTTCACTTGTGCTGGAGCTGCTCGAAGATGCCTCTGAAGGCTCCATAGTTGTAGTTACCACTTTGAGTTCGCCTCCTGATTTTGGGGATACTTCAGTTGAGTTTTCAACTCCAAGAGTAATTTCTTTTGGTTCTCTACTCGTGACTGTCTCTGGCTCTGGATTCTGTCCTGGGCCTTCTGTAGCTACCACAGGAGTGCTACCGGAACCTGTTGTACTTGTATCATCGGTTGAAGCCTGGGTTGTACTACTTGGACTGGACGATCCCTCAGATGCATCAGAGCTAGGTGTAGACGAAGCGTCAGAGCTAGAGGAGGAAGAGACATCAGAACTTGGGGTGGAAGAGGCATCCGAATTGGGGGTTGAAGCTGCATCTGAACTGGGGGTGGAAGAGGCATCCGAACTTGCAGTAGACGAAGCGTCAGGACCCGCTGTTGAAGAAACGTCAGAGCTTGGGGTGGAAGATGCGTCAGATCTTAATGAAGATGATGTATCTGATCCTAAAGTGGCTGAACCGTCAGTGCTACTGACTGAAGATGCGTCAGGTCCTGGAGTGGACGACGATAAGCCAGAGTCTGAAGTTGATGATCCTAAATCAGTGCCAGGAGTCGACGATCCCGCGTCTGGTCCTGGACTGGATGATGATACGTCTGGGCCTGGAGTCGACGATCCCGCGTCAGGTCCTGGATTTGATAATGCTCCGTCAGAACTTGGAGTGGATGATGCTCCGTCAGAGCCTGGAGTGGATGATGCTCCGTCAGAGCCTGGAGTGGATGATGCTCCGTCAGAGCCTGGAGTGGATGATCCCGCGTCTGGTCCTGGACTGGATGATGCTCCGTCAGGGCCTGGTGTGGATGATCCCGCGTCTGGTCCTGGACTGGATGATCCTGCGTCTGGTCCTGGACTGGATGATCCCGCGTCTGGTCCTGGACTGGATGATGCTCCGTCAGGGCCTGGACTGGATGATGCTCCGTCAGAACTTGGACTGGATGATGCTCCGTCAGGGCCTGGAGTGGATGATCCCTCGTCTGGTCCTGGACTGGATGATGCTCCGTCATGGCCTGGAGTGGATGATCCCTCGTCTGGTCCTGGACTGGATGATGCTCCTTCAGAACCTGGAGTGGATGATCCTGAATCAGTGCCTGGAGAGGAGGATGCTGCATCAGAGCTTGGAGTGGACGTTCCTGCGTCTGGGCCTGGAGTCGATGATAGTTCTGGCGATGAGTTACTGGTACTGGACTCATTAGCAGACTTAGTATCTGCTGGAGGGGAGGTACTTGAATCCAACGCTGATGGACTTACGTCAGTTGAAGTGCTAACTTCGCCACTCACAGATGTTGTATCGTTCGTAGATGGTGTGGTTGTTGATGAACTTGAATCTAGGCCTGGAGAAGAAGTGTCTGTTGACTGAGTGGATGAACTACTGTCCGCGGATGATAACGTAGACACATAAGTAACCCCCGAATCTGTAGATGGTGTAGTGGTACCATTTTCAGACGATAATGGAGTAGAGTTAGTGTCTTGGGACACATTCGAGGAAGCGGTATCACTCGACGATGATAGAGAAGAAACAGAGCTTGTTTCTGACGAGGGAAGAGTGGTAGCTTCTGAGCCATTTGCTGATTTTGAGCCAGGCGAGGGTGTGGAAGAGCTTCCATCGATAGCTGCCGTGGATGAGGATGGCCCTGAGGAATCAGTACTCGAATCACCCGTGGATGTTGCCGATGTTGTTGAACTCAAGTCTGTTGATGATGGAGTTGACCCTCCTTCAGCTGCTACAGTTGTACAGTTAGTTACTGGACTCGCATTTGTTGTTAAGTCTAAGCTCTTATCATTCCTTTGTCCTCCGGCCACGCCACCTGAGGAAGAATTATTCAATCGATTTTGAGCAGCGGCTTCTGAAAGTAATTCATGTTTGGAGACATGAAGTGGTCCAGGTTCATCATGTCCCGATGATGAATCTAAGCTTAAGCTTTTACCATTCCTTGTTTGGTCTCCATTGGTGGAATTCGTCAAAGAGTCGCTATCATTTCCAGGCGTAGTTAGCTGAAAAGATTTTTTGATGGAAAATTAATTAAGAAATGCTTTCAATGAGTAATACTGAATGCATACTTTCAATAATAATCAGTTCAGTTAAGTTAAAGTTAAAGTTAAAGTACACACCAAAGAAGGCATGAGCAAGGCATCCTCCGATGTTCCATTACTTGTTTGATTGCTATTCACATCAGTAGCTGTAGTAGTAATTTGCATATTACCTTGAGTTGTGGTTTCTTCTCCTTCCTGTTAATTTATACAAAATTAATAACCGGTGAAATCTGCTGGAATGCATGAATAAGTAGTGCAAATTGTCTTATGCCGCTTTGCCACGCTAATTTCCCAGACTAAAAGACAAACCGAAGGTTTTTTAAAGACAAGGTTGCTTTAATTATTATGTAAACTTACCGCACTGGGAATCCCATTTGTAGTGTTAGCATCTCCAGTATTTTCTATACTCAAAAATATAGCACGCTTCATTGACTATAACTTTTTCAAGCATAATTATGTCATTGCATAATAATTGCATTGCATTTCACCTACCTGGAATGGTCGGTAATGGAGTTGTGCTGCCCAAGGATAAATCCATTGTGCTGGCTCCGCAGCCCCCGGCTACTTCATTGAACTTTGGAATCCCTTTCCATCTCCCTTTGCAAATGCAGCTTAAAGTGTCGTCTTGAAATGCAGTATTATCGCTTTTTTGGCAACGGTATTGGGCTACCGTTCCTCTTGGAACAGTGCTGGACGATGAACACTCCACTGTAGAGTTGTCAGTTGGATTCATGCATTTTACTTCCATACCCTTAGAAATTTCAATCATTTAATTAATATCATAAATCACAGCTTTTTAACTTTTAACGTGTTTTAATTTTCTAAACATTTAAATAACATTTGGTAAATTACCTCTGTTGTTGGCAGTCCTGGACATGGTGCTGAGCTATTTGCTGCACCAAGTGCAGAGGCACAAAATATTCCCAGGAAAATGAGTAATTTTTCCATTTTGGGAATGATTTCAACCCTAATTTTCTGCTAAATTATATTTTAATTGTAAATTTTACGTCCTAGTAAACAATGTTTTCTTTTTCAGTAATTTCTCATGATTACAAATTGAATACGTTCACTTTATTTAAAAAGGGAGAGAGTTGTTTGAGGATTGACTTTGTTGAAGATGTTAACAGAGTACAGTGCAAAGATAATCATTGGAGGTGTTCTCAGTAGCCCACTCACTACGTCTTTCTGGCAACTAAGAAAATGGGCTAAAGTGCTTGTCAGTTAAAAAAGAAAAAGAATGACCACATCAGAATGAACTCGTATTACAAATTAAATCATCTTAGCTTTAAAAAGTTCTTTGTGATATACATCTATGTTTTCATACATTTATGATTTTGTTAATTCTTTTCGATGTTTGGACCTCATTTGCTGATTATGATTATGTAAACATGAGCAGAAAAACTGCAGCCATTTATTAGTTCTTCTTCTTAATAGAGTCACCTCATCCCAAATTGTTGGCTACGGTATTAGTGTGTTAGTAGCTTGGTTAGGTTTCATGAACAAGAATACTCCAAAATAATACGTAACGTATGTAATATGTACATAAGTACAATAGCTAACAATTTTACTACCTTTAAAATTTCTCATTTATGTGATAATTGGTAAAAAGCTTAAAGGAAGTATATATAGTTTGTAGTGAAGATGCTGCTACTATCAACTCTTTGAAGTAGATCGGGACAGTTTTAAAGCGCTGTCCATTTTTAGTCAACAGAATAATATAATTATATGCTACACAAGTAATTTAGTGGGGGTTATATAGAAGCAATTACAATGCATCCGGCTGTCTCGTGTATATTTTTAATGTTAACTTTAATAAATTATGTTTGTATAGGGAAACAATATATTCTTCTCTAGACTACCCACATTGATTAATTTGTCCATAGTAAAAACCTTAAAGATTCGCAATGACTGGCTGTTTTTTTTTCTAGTTGGAAGTTGGAATGGAACCACGATATGAGATTTACAACGGTTATGGATTTTTTATGCAAGATAAATATAGTGATGAGAAAAAAGTGACACATCGCAATTTTAGATCTGCATGCCTATGTGGTCTCTCACATTAACTGCTTAAAACGGGTGAACCGTTGCGTTGTAAATTCTAAAGCTTTTCATTTTCTAATTTTCAAGTTCACTGAACATAAATTTGTTTAACAAAAAGTGTTCTCAAATTAAACTATTAATATTTCTTGGAATACGTCTACGTCGACATCACTGGAGCTATTTGGATCTATTTACCCACCCACACACATAAAACTGTCTTCATCTTCAGTAATATATTACTATAGAATACTTACATGCTGCGACTCCTAAAAAACCTAAATGACAACCACAAGAAACTATAAAATTTTTGGTGCGCATACACATGCATTCATATTTCATATACATGAAAATTCCTACTACCATGACCTTTCCTTGAAAATTTGAAGAAATTACCAATTTAACAGTTCATAATTATCCTTCACAGTTTATTATCACGTTTCAGTCATAATAACCGCTGTTCCTGTGTTGTACAAATATCGTCACACATATTTCCAGTTAAGTGGCCAGTTAGCATCATATTAAAGAGCTTTTAATAATGTGGTAATATTTTTGTCGTGACGCTTAAAATCTTGCTAATTTTAATTGTTTACCTCCGACAACATCCCCCTTTTGCATGTATTATTTCATCATCAAGTAGTCATTAATGCAATATGGTAAACCGAATGCCCTATAATATAGGCTTTTCACTGCTCATTCATTTATTGAGCATCTGAATAAGTTTTTCGCATGGTCTAAACAAAGTGTGATTTCACCCTTTTTCTCTCTATTGTGTAGATAGACCTTGCCCTTGTCCTGAGACAAAACCGACCTAATTCATGCAAATTAAATAAAAATCAGTAAATACATAATTCAAGGTTACATCACAAAAATAAAGGAACTCGCATGATGTTTACGTTTTATGCTGGAAAAGTGGGCAGGTAAGAAATGCGTCGAATTTGCTGGAAAACGTTAACAAGCTAAAAATGTGGGAGACTTTGTTGTTTGTGGTAATCATATTTTGTATTGGTCATTCATATGTTATAAGTCATAATAGTAATGGAAATTTCCAATTCCAGTGCCGTGATTTAGTGGGGAAGTGAAAATTCAATCTGCGCCCAAATCATGTTAAATGAATGATGACCAATTGTGACGTAGATTAAAAACTTGTTTTACGAAGTTATCAATACTATTCTGATAACAGTAAAATAACACTGATTTTTTTTCAAAATTCAAATCAATTATACAATGACCTTACACCATGGGCTAATGGTATGATTAATTATTACCAATTTGTTGAACAGTCATGATTATGCATTTATGTACAAGTACGTTTTGTGTCGAAATTCGACAGTCTAATGATGCATGATGATGAGTTCAAAAACGATGTCTCTTGAATCGATAAGCTTTGAGTGGCGACTGATTACTGACA
>JAQIWN010005208.1:0-10183 GCA_034699025.1 Entomobrya cf. arborea Gr-Col-00668 | reverse complement strand
TTTATTTTGTATGCCAAAATTCTATCCAAGCAAGTGCTGGTTGCTTAAATTTGCAATTTTGTTCACAATTACAAAAGAGTAATGTTTTATACGACCAAATTTGCATTTCTTTTAAATTTAATAAGCTTTTAATAAAAATGACGCTTGTTGAAATTTTAACTACAGATACCAGCGAAATGAATTGCATAGATTTCCTGTATGATATTCCATATTTATTTGCCTTGAACTGAGTTTGATTCCCTTCATGACAAACCGCATGCAAAATATTGATTCCAGTCATCCGTGCAAATTAATGAAGTGGGTAACCTAATTTATAAAAATATCAGTAACCCCCAACCCCTGCACATAAACTGTAATGATATCAAAATTTGACTGCTGTCATTGTCAGCTCAAAATTCAAAAATTACCTAAACTTGTACCAAAATCATGTCTGCGAAGGCTCATATTATGTATATCCATGCATTTTTAACACAATAAATGAAATACACATTGAATTTGTATAAGACCGTGAGAGAAACTTAAATACACCAATTATACACGGTGTTTAAATTATATCATATGAAATTATAATAGTAATCAAAGATTTATTGGCATCATTAACAATTAGTTGCGTTTACTTTATAGTTTCACCCTGTCCTATTTTTGTTTCAAAAGTTTCTTTTGCCGTGTCCTCAGGCTCAGACAATGAAGGAGTTATTGGCAGACATGCAAACTCAAATTGAACAAATTTCAATCTTCAATTTAAAATGCAATTGAAAAATATACAATGTACAATAAGCCTATATAGCAACATATTTTACAAGACTTGTGATACATTTTGACAGGAAGATATATAAAATGTTCTCGATTCGCAATTTATCATTTTATCTTTTTTTTACACGAAGACATTCTTATTTTTCGTTTTAGATTTTACTATCTTGTAGTAAACAAAATAAGTGTACAAATCTTTATCACAGAACTGTAACATACATATTTCAGCAACAAGTTAAGTTCACAATACAAAAGAGTAATGATTTATACATTTGTTGTATTATTTATGGTGTCCTTCTTGTAACACATCCCATTCTCCTATCATCATACCTTGTAAAATATACGAACTGATTACTTTCAGTTTGCTTTCTGTGTGTATAGATAGATGTTAGCAGATTTGAGATAAGCCGTTGCCGTTGTAGCCTAAACGCTTGCACTTTCGATGGACAAGATAATTAAACGGGAGGTTTTAGTAGTTTTTAATATTACTAGTTATTTCTAGTATTAGTACAGTATGTTTTTACAAACTTCGTGGGGCTGTTTTTGTGTGTTTTTGCTGTGCTTGTTTTGCATACCTACACAGAAATATATATGTGCACGGTATGTCCTTGTTCTTGTTCTTTTCAATTCATTACAGTGTAGTGTAGTACTGTATATTATATATTAAATTTGATGCACAATTCAACAGCAAAACAACAATGTATGATGCTAATAATAGTGTCGATTAAGAGAAGGTCTCTATTATGGGCTTTTCGACTCTCTTGAGGGAGAGCTCATCTAGGACTAAGGAATTCTGAAATCAGTTAAAGCCTTGTTAATCCCTCATTCATAATGTATAGTTATTTATAGACCTTAGCTATATGGCTATATGTCATTCTTCAAACAGGTAGCCGATGGTTGTTTATTTATAGTACTTTATGAATGTACATACATGTATTCACTTCAGAAACGAGCAAATAGATTATCATCATTCTATAAATAAATAACGATAGTTGTCACACAGTATGAAAGGCTCTTTATGAAGGATAGTAAATTGAATACACCTTTCCAAATTTCGCTTTAAATTATGCCAACCTACACGAATTCGATTGAAACTGTTAAAAACATCGGATAATTTTGCATAGCCATCAGTTGTATTATTCCCAATTAAATAGGATAAGGGCCAGCTATGACGGTTAATTCAATTGTTTATGAGTACAAAATTGTTTTCATTATCTTGTCGACTTTAACTAATGCTGTCAATCACTCATGTGCATGTTATTCCCAATCACAACACCACAACGACGAGGCGAAGTGGTGTGCAAGGAAAACGCATCCATGTGCATAATAGTTGGTATACTTGGTATCTGTACTATACTCCGTACCAATTTTGCGAGAGGATACGCTATAAAATTGTTCACTTTATCAGAAAAGGAAGTCTGCAATTTTAACCTAGTGACCTACCATCAAAATGCTTTTGTAGACAAGCTATATAAAAAAGTCATAATCACATCACCATGTAGCGAAGTATTGACTATATATTGACTATAAATGCGTACAAATTTTGTGGTAATAATCTGACAACGGTACCAAACAGACTTTCATATTCACTTCGCAAAGATAAGAATGCTGAAAAGTTGTGAGTGTTGTGTATCACATTGAATGTTGTGCCACTGCACTATGCAGGCGCTTTTCCAACACGGCGTATTTGATGTTTATATGTGCACAAGTGAAATTTGTTGACATTTCATGTTATAGGCTTGCTGTAAACTACAATAAATGCATTCTTACACGAGGATACGCTAAATTTAATTTGAAAGTATATTGTGATCGTTGGTGTCTGTACACTAACTGTAAGCAACAAAATGCAGTTACCGTACAGTGCATACTTTGTTGGTGTGCGAGCAATAAGGAAAGATTAAAACTTAAATAAATTTGTTCTCAATAACCTCCCAGCAATTTTGTTCCTTACAATGAAAAACTGATTGCGATTACGCTAGATATTAAACTTATTTCATTATAAATCGTACTTACATTTAAATAATGCTGTGACATTGGGCTCCATACGCATTAAAGGATGAAAATCAACAAAACTATCTTGTTTCCGTCGTACTGAAACTTAGGTTGAAACTCATGATTGTTAAAAAGTCCCATGTTTCGACAATGAGCAATTTTTGTTAATATTATTTTCTTAAATTAAATTTTAAATTAACTGGCCTATCGAACTTTAAATTCGAACCCGTCATGTCATATGAGATGGTACATCCAATGAGGATATTATAGCCTTTGTCCACAGATGTGGCACAAATTTAATTCTAAAAGTATGTGCGAAATTTCCTCTTTGTATATATTTTTGTTTGATGGCGCTTTGTTGCAAAATAGGACATATTACGAAATGAACACGCTAAAAGTTTCATCTTAAGGCAATGTCCTATTGTAAAAATAGTGAGAAAGTATGCATTTACTTTTAACATAACTCACTTTTTGCACAAAAAGAAAATGATAATGCATAATATACGGTTTGGGTTGACAATTATCGTTTCCCGTCCACATTCCTTTTCTTTATTTACAGATGGACACATTTATTTTTGACTCTTCAGTTAGTGATGTAGTCCCATTTAAATGTTATTGCACTTTCGTTAGTTCAGTGATTACCGTTATGTATCTGTCCTATGTGTCTCTATCTTTGTGATGATTTCGTCGAAATTTACTTATATTGAGTCACAAAATGTATGGTATGTTACTGAAGTAGACGGTGTCGCAAAATTCTGGCACCTAATGTGTACTATACAATGCTTTAACTATAGAACATGTTACAATTACTAACTTCACAGGATAGAATTCGAATGATGTTTTGTACACACAAATAACCACCCATGTTTGCTTTTGCTTTAGATTTCACTTTCTACAAGTCAACGACATATGATGCCACGTTGGATGAATTTATGTCACCAAAATGAAATATATGATGATGCACTCCGACTGTTTTTATTTACGTTCTGCGTATTAGCAAAAGCAAATAAATTAAGTTGCCTTGCACTCTCTTTAAGCATTAGAAGATTTGGAAGAGTACTAATAATAGTAAATTGGAGTTTTAGTATTTTTTATTTGATGTTCTCCCTCATGTGGTGATATGCACGTTCTGCAGTTTTGTCGTCTTAACAGGAATTCGTCGATTACCATTTTCGAAGTGAAAACAATAGCCACGCCATGCTGCACAAGCAAACGTTTATTTTTTTATTTTCTTCATTCACTTTTATGCAAGTATTGCTATTCGTCTACAGATGATGATATAGTAAATTAGAAAGAAACTTTGACCTCTCTCTTCCCCCTACACTTTACGACTATTATGTTTGCATGTGTAATGTTAATAAATAAAAGTACCATATTTGTCAATTACAAGATATAAAGGAATAAATACAATATATAGGTCTGCATAAGTGAGCTATGAAATCTAGAATTGAGAAACCTTTTTTGTTTTCTAACAATCAGATTATACAAGAGAAGATGGGTATGGGTACTGAGTACCACAACAAACATTATAATTTTAAAGTATTTAAAGTTTCGCAATCCCTTTTTGAAACCGTTCAAATCTTGACACTCTTTCATCCCTTAAAATGATGGCATATGACCATAATATTTCATCACTAATTTATATTTACCATCATTGTACATTACTGTCATTAAAAGATAGTTTATCATAAAAAGATTTAATATCGAACGATTGTTTCCATCTCTTTAGCCTGGAAATAGTTATACGACATGTTTTATTTCATTGGATAAGATTCTAATCTAACGTTTTATTTCGTATTACCGGTTTTCCTTTTAGAGAGAATTTCCGACTGACTAATCCGAAACAAATCGATTAAAAGTTTTATTCTCCAGAGGAGAAAGAGTTTCGCATTTCCTGTTAAATCTTACTCATCATATACACCACTTTGCCTTGTACTCCTATGGTACACATATAAACATTGTTCCTGCTGCTGCCTTTATAATTTTTGTCAATGACATACTTAATGAGAAAAAATTACTTCGTCTCATACGAGGTCGATATTATTGACCCAAATATCTACGAACTTATCGCATAGGTCTTAATATATTGGGAGGGCTGTAACGTACTACTATAGTCATGTCATGATGGGACGATATGGTGAATGCGTGCAAGTAATACCTTGTATAGAGAAGTTAATTGATGTACTTCATTGCAGTCGTTCTTTATGCAGTAGTAACTTCAAAATTACTGTATGCTGCGAGGGTGACTGCTTGAAAAACGTTAAAGGCTACACGTTCAACAATCACACTTGTAATGAGAAAAATGAATAAGGAGATGATAAAGATTGATTAAGGCTGACTAATTGTGAAAGCTTACAAGTTTGATTTGATACCAAAATTGAGTTCTGTGTGAGAAAATATTAGTGCTAGTCAAGCAAGACTAGATATGCATATGAATTAAAAGTCTGTTGCAGAAATATGCAAATGATCTATTGTAAATGCATCAACGATCTGCAAGTACATACAGAAATGCAACTTGTAAGGTCCTGTGAACCTCCAAAAATTAGACTGTGATGTTGGGATGTTTAATAAGCATACAACAATGGAATTTTTTGTACTGATAACATGTTCTTTATGATACGTGTTAAAAGATTACAATTTTGATTTTTATGACGGTTAACAATGCAATGGTTGCATTAAAGAAGAATTTTTCCAATTCTTCCATCTTGTATTCCAGTTTTCTATTTACGATGACTTGTAACTTGAAGGCAGATTATGTGTGGAAATTAGAAATGCTAAAACTACTTTGAAATTGGAAGTAACAAGAAGTCTAGTCTGACGGGTTGGACTTACGACGGGCCAAACCACTGCATTAAATAGGTCGATAGCTCGTTTCCAATCAAGTCACTTTTTTCTTATAGAACTGCTGTTTTCGTTCATTTGGCAAAAAAAGACATTGACAAAATAGATTTAGACATACTGGAGTGATGTCAAGACAGGAAATGTCGTATGTATGTATGTAACAATCAGATTTGTTGTTTTTATTGCCTACATTCACGTGTAACTCACAAAAATGCACCGTGGGCAATGTAGTGAACTTCAGGTACTCCATAGTTTACCCTTACCGGAGAAAGTATTTTGTTTCCCGCATTTTTACGATATACATGAATATTTATATACATTATTTATGTATTTCTTTCTAGTTTAAAAACTGTTTTTGCACACGTGCAAACATATAAATGAACATTATGCATGGTAGTATGTCAACTATGATTATCATGATCTACCTATATTTATACTAATATATATGACACCGTTTGTGTGACATGCTTTCTCCTCTCTGTGCGCTTGAGTCGTACTTTCTGCACTTTCCATAGACCAACTTTTCCTGGTTCAGAACAATCAACGCAGAATCAGTATAAATTTGGTTGAGTGCATATATTTATTCTTTTCAACTGAGATATATTTTTTCTCATTTGAAAGTTTCTATTATTTCTTATTCTACCGGAGAATAGAGCCTCCATTAAAGTCATCTCCTATCGATCCACTTTGTCCTTGTCAAGCACATTGAAAGAAAATGAAAGAATAAGCTTCCAAGCATTTTACTTTAATCACGTCACGAAATCACTTGGGAAATTTTTGTAGTCATTACTTAAACCTCACCCATAAAAGCTGTTTCCTTACATATTTTTGTGTATCTTGAAACGCAGAAAGGAAATGGAACAAATTATTCTTTCAAAAACAAGTCAATAAAACAAAGGGTTTATGTATATATTCATTTAGGCATATAAAATACTGTTTAGTATATTGCACATTATAAACCTTGTTGCTACTTCGCTTGATTAAAATAACGATAGATGTTCTGAATGATATTTCTATTAGTTTTCCAAGATTTATTGTGGAACAATGTACCTACATTTAACCTTAAAAATGATATACTACTGCTTATCAACCAGGCATGTTTGAACATATTAATCATTACAAACCAGCATCAAGACAAGGAACATAATTAATTTTTCTGGAAACGATTTTTGTAATAATTGCTTTTGCTTCCAGTATATATTTGGCACATTATTTGCAAAGTGGAGTGAACAAGATTAGTTCTTTAAACAGAAAGTAGATGTGTGTTAAAATGAAAAAATGATTAAAAAGACAAGGTATTTTAAAAGTTACTAAACTCAAAATAATGATAATAAAATTATCTTATAAATCGCCAAGCTTTCATGTATGGTTTTTAGTGCGTAGGTGAAGAAATAAGTGAATTATTTTCCAAATGCTACACGCTAAACTATGAACATCATCAATGACATTACAGCCCACGCGAATTAAGGAAGGAAGTTTGCTCCAGAAGTCGTTGATATTCTATTCCTTTGTTATGTTAAGTTTGTTATATACAGCAAGAAAACTATGTGCCCATTGATTCGGTACATAAAATTTATCAAAAAAGTAGCAAATTTAATACGCTCCATTTTAACACTGATCTGAGAACACAGAGGAAACAAATTAGGAAACGTAACTAATTTTTCTTTGCAAGTTGTGTGTATCTAATTTCTTTCATAATTTTCAAGCATATACATGCAACAAATATGTCAACGGTAAAGATGCAGAAATAAACTTTATTGTGGTGACACCTATAGTATAATGGATTTTTTTCAGACGAGTATTTGACGTAGGCTGCCTTATAAAAATGCTAATTAAGAATATCTATTTTCTGCTCTTTATGTTTTAAAATCACACTTGTCTTTTTACAAATCAGTGATTTTCGTCATGCCCTTTTCATTACTCTAATTGGCATTTCATCGAATTCACCAATAGTGAGGCTAAAATTAAGATTAAATTAAAATTTCTAAAACGAAACATAATGAGTAATGACTTCAATATTTTATTTTATTTATTTCATCATAAATCATCATCTCATTTCACTAAAACCACAGAATTTGTACGATTTATAGAGAAACTTTCTCGCACTTCTCTACATGATCTACATTCCTCATAATGGCTACTCCATAAAGAGTAAATTACATCATGTATCCAGGAAGTGTACAATTGAAGTATTTCTGCATGTTTAAAAAATCAATGACCGAATGCACCCCAAGTAATAACCTCTTTACGCTCCTAAGTTTCTCATAAACAGAATAATTATCTAATCAAACATTTTACTTGTTCATTGCTCTTTAGCATATCCACTTAAATATTACACTGACTAAACCTACCCGACCAGGGTATAATATCAGTTTGATCATGGATGACGGAAGATAACCAAACTACAAAACTACATGTCCAATTCAAAATAAATATGTGCACTGCACACTCATATCATAACATTATACTAACACAACTATATCCTCGCATTTACAATAAAAAAAGTTCTATTGCTATACTAACACTCTATCTAACACTAACATGATCATATCAACATAACCACCACTCGATCCTTCCTTCCCTGACTAGTACTAGTTTGGTGGGAGCCAGCCTGCATTCTGAGGAAGGTTCCAACTAGAAGATAATACCAGGGGTGTCATCTTACCTTAGTGACAAAGTCCTCAGGTCCCCAGAGATGCACTTGACCTCTGTCCCAAAGAAATGGTGACACTGGAACTGGGGACCCACTCCCTCAAACCACTGACCACACATTTGACACTTGACCACTGTAAACGAATGTATCCAGGTGGAGAATTTTTTAATCTCCCTTTCACTCCTATCAGGAGGATCACAAAATGGCTCTGATCCCAACTTAATACCACCACACTCCTATATTCTCTTATTCAAAAAATACACAATGCGCTCTTCTATCCTTGCTCTCCCATTACATATCTTCCATTTGCTCACTTCACAAAATATTTTTTATTCTCACTTTAATCTCCCGTTTGTTCTTTTTTCAAACTTGTATGTGATGTGATGTGTACTCTCCTTAAATTTTATTCCTTGACTCACTCACTTACCATGCAACACTGCATTCATAACAATGTATTTTAACAAAAAAGCTCATAGTATAAAAATGTAACAAGATACCAGGAGTTGAAACAATCTCCGGCACTGATCATCATGTGAATGTGATTTTCATCATGCACACATGTACATTTTTGTGCCTCCAGTTTCTAAGCTTTTAACCATATATCCTTTTTTTATTACGTAGATCTCTCCTTCTGCTTCCAAGAGAAAAACATTTTTACAATGGTGAATAGTGAATTACATAGTATATAAGATGTACATATATTTATCTTGTATTTTTTGTGTAGGTATGTATGTATATGTGTTTTAGTTTAGTACGTATACAATTTAATATTGGTTTGGTTTTGGTGGACTATACACAGGGTACACAGACAAGTTTATTTTGCTCCATACCTCAAACAGATTTTTCTTTCAACTTTACCAGTTCGTTCACTCGTACCACCACCAGCATGCTAGGATGACTGACTCGTTTGTGAGAGTTTTCCAAAGTTAAGTTTCGTACAGAGAACTTTTTTCTCTGGGGCTCTTAAACTCCCTTTTTTCTGACTACATGTTCGTCCGTATTCCGTACACAAAAAGCAAAAGGTGCAATAACATGCAATCATGAAAAGAGATCCTCCTCTGAATAGTTTACATGTTGGAGTAATACTTTTAACGCTTCTCCCCTTCGTTGCTCTACTCCTTTTTTATTGGATTGAGCTTGTACACAAGTAAGCCACCAACTTTACTACTGCACTGTGCAGACTACAAATTTCTAATACTTACCAAGTTAATATGGAAGTAAGTGCGATGGTGAATAATGCACACAAAGTGAACTGTATACCCTATGAACACGAGAGGTGCATCCTGATCATGTTTCGCATCTCTGCATTGGAAGGTGCAAGCGATCCGAATTCTAGAATTCTGACCATGCAAGCCATCCGAATTCGGATAGAATTCACCATACAAGCCATCAGAATCGCAGAATTCGGATCAGAATCAGGGTGCAAGTGATCCGAATTCGGATAGAATTCACCATGCAAGCCATCCGAATTCTAGAATTCGAAAAAAATATAAAATTACGAATTACGAATGAATTTTCCGTAGAATTTTTGTATTTATTTTTAAAGTATTTTTATTCATTTTTAAATGCTTTTTATTAATTTTTACTTGTAACTGTCTGTCTGTCCGTCCGTCTGATAACTCAAACAAATCAATATTTTTAAAATCTGTTCACAATCGATAAAATATAGTTGTTTCTTTATTTATTATATTTGTCCATTTATTCTATAAAATTAATGAGTCATTTCATAAACAATTCTTAAGCATCATGGTGTATTTTCTGATGTTTATGTAGTGTTTTATGACATGAAAATTCTTTTTTGCATTGTCGGTGTAATTTCACCATTTTGTCGCACTTCAATGAAATCCTTATAGAATGAGTATTCATGTGCTTAGGGAATGATAAATAGGAACCCGGGTTTGTTCGTGAACTTTGAAAATTTTGAAGAGAAACTCATGAGTCTCATGA
>JAQIWN010005207.1:0-10184 GCA_034699025.1 Entomobrya cf. arborea Gr-Col-00668 | reverse complement strand
AATGCTAAATATAGTTTTTCTTCTAAAAAATATTGCACATGATCATTATAACGGCCCGACGGAGAAAAATGAAAGAAGGGAAAATTCAAAATATGTTTTTGGGAAAAAATGATTCTGGTGAATGTAATTTGTAGCCCAGAAGTTTATGTACTTGTAAATGTATATAACTTTTCTATCTGAACTTTTGTTAATTTATGTTACCATTTTTGAAGGATTTCGCAATTTTATTTCCCTATTCGCCTCACTGAGCTGATGACGATTTTTGGGAAGAAAAGAGAGGATGTGTGGCAAAATAGGTGTCGTGATGTGTGGGTGTTTATTTTGCGCTTGAGTCTCTTGTAAAAGAAAATAAAAATGAAAATGGTCTATGCGAGAGATGAGGTACTTTGGGAGACGGAACTTGAGTTTTTTTTATAAAATTAGGGAAACGAAATTGTGTTTTCTTGACTAATTTTGTATGGCTTGCCGTTATTATTATTACTTTTCCAAGATTAATCTTGACACATGAAAAGGGGAAAGGTGATATTGTTTGATGGCGAGACAAAATGCTTGAAAGTGCTATTCTTATTTTTTATTAGTCTACTACGAGATTATTATTTGATTTTGCTACATACATTTTTTCCGTTGGAGATGATTTTAAGGTGGAAAATGTTGATTGAATGGTGGCGGTGGTTGTTGTTCGACAAGGGATGATGAGGTGACCATTTTGGTTAGATGTGCTGGCAGCGGTAAGATTTTTTATGCTGGTTACTCTGGATCTCCTTGCAGTGTGGCGGATGAACAGGATGGTGGGGGTGTTGGTGATGGGCAGGGAGCAAGGGGTGACATTACTGCTTCCGTGTTCCGTCGTTTGATTTTGGTCTTCTTCAACATGGTGGCCTAGTACAAAAAAAGACAGTTGGGGATACCATGAGTTTTATGAGTGAAATGAAATGACTGTTGGCTTGATCGCAGCTAAAAAGATGTAAAAAATGGGATATTTACCTTGAGGGCTGATTTGAGAACGACAACATCCCCAGGACTTTGAATCCAAGGTTCACCATCCACTTGTACGGGGAGATCAGTGTTGAGGCGGATTTTAATGTGGCCCCCTTGGGCGATCCGCGTGGCGGACCGTAGACCTGATTGGATTTGGCCCAAGTGAACGACACCGGTGACACCCACGACTTCCAACATCCCATCCCAGTGATTTGGCTTGGAGAATTGGTCTTCTCGCTCTGGTCCCCAGGGATTGGCACCAGAGCCCCAGCTATACACAAAAACAAGCAAGCATACACATATATGAACCGGGTGGTAATATATAAGGGGCAAGGTTACATGAATAAAAAATGTTTTCTTCTGGAAATCGAGAAAGTTTGGTCATTCTTCTGTTCTTAAAAAAAATTTCACTTGACTTGGACGATGGCTTACCTTAAAATATTCAGGATAATTATTCCCTCAACAGGTGGTAACTCAATATGCTTGCCGTCCACCTCCAGTCTAATCTCTTTGTGCAGATCCTTGCACATTTTCCTTGAGACCATTTTACGAAGACCCATTTTGACGTAGACACCCTTATTCCTAATTCTGGAAGTAAACTTGTTAGGATTCTCTTCGCGGGCATTGTGAAAGTCTAAACAGAGATCAGCGTCGATTCCAATACCAAAATAGTTATTCATCACATATATCGCCGTGTTGTCCTCGCTTTGAGCACTTGCTCCGACTTGCACTGTAAACGAGAGAGAGTGAAAGAAAACAAAAATAACACGGAATTAGCCTACTTTTAGAGACAAGCTGGTTCGCACAAACAATGTTTCATGCGTAACTGGAATATGCCGAGAGGAAATTGGTTGACAAAGTTTTTTCAAGGTAAAAATAGAAAACAATATCCGAAAATAGTATACAAACTTCAAACTTACATGCTTGATTGACTGGCATCTTGTCTTCTGCCTTTTCGTCCGGATGGAACACGACAGTCCACCGATCCAATCTGATCTCCTCCGCATCAATCACGTCCTTCAAGAGCGTCATCACGTCCTCCTCCCCACTGTAGCCGGGTCCCCACCTGAGCACCCTCGCGAGATCATTGCCTGTACCCAAAGGAATAATTGCACAGGGTGGTGACGAGCACTCCGAGTCTTGGCCTACATTGTCCAAGCACTGGAGCACCCATCCAATAGTGCCGTCGCCCCCACAAACCAAAATACGATAATTGGTAATGTGCCGGAAGACGTAGAGCCCTGGAAGGGGACCGCCATTATCCAAGTCAAACACTTGATACGGGTTCAACAGTTTCCTAAACGAGGCAATCAGCTCCAGCCCTTGGCACCCACCAGACTTGACGTTGACAAAGATGAGAAGTGGCGTCACTCCTGGAGGAATCATAGGTGGGGCTACTGCAGGAAGCATTAAAACCAACAGATTCTTCTCCTCGTGAATGGATCCGCTCAGTTTGTAAAATGCCTGCACTGCCTTTTCAGCATCTTCGTACGTTATCACTAAACTGCCATACTCATAGTAGATTGGACCAATTTGATCGAACTTGTTTTCCCGTGTAAGGTACTCAATAAGAATGTTTTCGTACTGGCGCTGATTCAGGTTTGGGGTAAGGTTTCCCACGTAAATGGCAACGGTGGAGCCGTGGGGATCCTCTGCTAGCTGCATGTGGAACCTAACATGCTCCATTTGGCGAACCGAGTCCCTCGCATGCTCTTTCAACATTAACCACGGTTTGTCCTCCAATTCAAGAACCACTTCTTTCACACCCCCTACAAAGCAACATAAATAACCAATGACCCACAACATCCTACAGTGCACTAGACTGAAAAATCTTCTGAAAAGTCTACAAAATCAGTACCTCGTTCGATAACTACTTTAAGTAGACGGTAAGAAGACTTTGTTTCTGGATCAAGGCCAAACTGATCGAGCGCTGCTGCGATCAGCTCTGCAACTGTCGATTCGTCGGTGACATGCACGGTGGCCAAACTTTGGGCAGTTTTCAGTCGACCAGCGAAAACTTGCACGTCACCAGAACGTGCCTCATTCTCTCTGCAAAAATCATTTATGAATGGGGTAACACGCCATTAAAACGGAAACTGACACCAACGGATGAAAAGTATACTGTCGGGTGACAAGAGGGCTAAATGCTTACCGGAATCTGATGAACACGGAGGGTCGTCTGCCATCCCTCCTTCTCAAGTGCGTAATAGGACTAGGGTCCTCCAAAAGAATTTCCCCGTCATTTGGATCATTTCCGGCATCACTCAAATAATAGTTGTCTAATGGCTTTGTGATGTGATAAGATTTGAGTGCGGCCGTGAGGATTTGATCTACAGACGCGGTTCTTGAGATCCGAATGGGTCGAAACTGCCTCCGATGAAGTCCTTGATTGCCATCGTACACTTTGATTGTTTCCTCGTCCTTGTCTTTATCCTTGTCATGACTTTTTCCATAGGTGGTGGGTGGCGTCGAATCAGACTCGGACTCTCCTTTAGTCGACCCGAGTCTCATGTCCCTCTCCCCACTGCTGAAGTCTTCCGAGGGACTCGGTGCTACAAAACACCCCAAAAAAATTTCCATTCCATTTTTTACACAAACAAATTTAATTACTCATCTCAGCAGATAAACAAGCAAAGCTTAAGAGCTTTGAAAGAGAAAACGACAGGCTCCAGACTTTTTATCCACCCTCGTATTTACATCTCTCTCAACCTACATACTTTACTCGGGTAAACATTTTTTTGTGCGAAAAAGCGATACAATCCATTTTAAATCTACTGCTTTGCAAAAACAAAATAAAAAATCACAGGAAAAAAAATCACAGTGAAAGAAGAGAGAGGATTGGCTCATCATCATCATCATTCTCTCCATCTCTCCACTCTTTCTCTTCATATTCTCATCTCATCTTGCTCATCATCAGGTAAACAAAATCATATTAAAAAATCTCGTCTCTCCACTCTTTTTTTTTCCTCCTCTCATCTATTTTTGTTTTTTAAAAAGTGCTCTACCTCAAAATCACATGCATAATATGTTTATACACACATTTAAGAAAAAAAGCACTTGTCTACTTAACTCTCTCCTCCGCACATTCTCTTACCAGCCAACTTAAAGTGAAAAGGGTTTTTGGGGAACATAACAAGCTTATTGCTGAAGCTACTGCGAGAGCTCTTCTTCGTCTTCTTGCTCCTCTCAAGTGCTTCCTGTTGTTCCTCCCTCTGTCTCTGCTTCTTTCTTCGGCAACATAACTCAAACTCTTGTCGGAATGACGTACATTCTATAAAGCGTGCAAACAAATCATAAGAGTTATGACGTACTGTAAGCAAACAAAAATGGTAAAAAAAACCAAAGAAAAAAAAATACATTGATACACATGGACTATTATGGACGCTCTATATTCATACTTTTTTTCCTTCTTCTAAAAACACGAAAATCATCTTGTTCATTTTTTTTCACACAAAGTTACGCAAAAAAAGAAGCGGTAGCAGAAAAATCCCGAAAAAAAATACAAAACATCCTTTTTTACACCAAAAGCAAATGGAGTGTGAGAGTAGCGAGTTGAGTGAGAAAAACGAAAGACAAAAAAATGAAGCTGCAAATGCCATCAGTCAGTCCATCAGTATATTACACACATGAGAATGGTGGTAGTGGTCGGTGGAGGGGGTGATGTGATGTTGACGATGATGATGGGAATAAGGAAAATGGTAATATATTATGTATGCACATATAAACCTTAAAAAATACTCTTGGAATACTCTTGGAGCAAATGTGATTGGTGGAGACAACAGAAAGTATCTTGTTTGAAAAGCACTAAAACACTTCACAGCTTTTCTTTTTTCTTCTTCTTCTTTTTTTGCACTATTTTTAGACCATTCTCGTCTCAGAATAGCCGACAAAAAAAAATTAGTTAGGAAAGTGAGATGGGAGGGATGATTATGAGGAGATGTAAGAATATATACATATGTGGCAGCGTTTTTTGTGTGTATGTGTGTGTTTTTAGGAGGACACGTCGTTGTGTGTTCCCTTAAACAAATACTCTGTAATCCTCTATAACCTTGATATTTTTTTACGACAACTGAACTAACAGACCAGACCACCACCGACCGCCGCGCCGCGCCGCCACACTACTTCCACATTCGTCGTCACAGGATCGTGATGATCATCAAGTGAATGATGAAGAGCAGAAAAACGAGAAAGAGAAATATGAGCTTACTTTTACGCAATTTACCTATCACATTTACAAACTATCAAGCCAATCAGAAGGACCATCGCATCGCTGATAAAAAAAATAGGAAAGAGAGACAAATAATTACTTGTTGAAAAAAAAACAACAACTAATTAAAAGGTCTGCGGTTTTCTTTTATACTTATTTAAACAACAAGAGAGTTATATTCTTTAGGAGAAAAGCTACTTGAGTAAAGTCTTTGTTGTTTTAGATATAAAATTTCCAGTAGCAAGAAATTTCTGAGCCTTTTCTTTTGTCCTCCTGGTTATAATTGAAATTTAATTTGAGGTTAGAATGCATCTTGTCTGCAACTTGAAATAATGAATGACCTGACCTGACCTGAGTACATGGTAAAGAGTAATTAAAAACAGGTAAGTATCTACTTTAGTGGAAGACGTCTCATAAGTCTCATTTGTTAAGAAGATGATAGATGGCAGAATAATGTGATGATAAAGTATTCATGTCTATATGGAAATTAAAAAAGAATGCTTGAGATGAAGGTAGGTGAACGGTCTTTCAGACAAGAAGTGTGGCTGGTGTTGCGGGAAAGAGCGGAAAAGTGTTTATTTTTGTAGCCCTCTCTCTCTCTGCTAAAATGGGTTACTGTCTATTAATAAACACATGGCCAAAACGCGATATGATATGGTTATATGAATGACGCTGACGTTTCGGAGGTGACCGAGTGGAATGGAGGGTGGACCAAAAAAAATCAAATATAAAATGCACATCAAACTTTATCTTGCGCTACACACACCACAACACCATCAAAAAGCTGAGGGAGACGGAGAGAGAAGCTGGTTGTGCTTATGTCTAATTTCCGTTTGATGAATGATTCTGCTGCTCTTTTAGCTGTTTGACATTGGCAACCTTTTTACACACTTATCGCTGTGATGCTGATATGATGTGACCTTACACACATGTCATAATTGATAGGATGGTTTGATGCTGATGGGGATCAAGTATGGTGATGATGATGAATAGCATGGTCGAGTCTATTTCTAGAGACAAATAGAAGATGGACGTGCAAAAATAAAATGTATGTCATCATTATCGTCATCGTCATCATCATCCTCTTAACTGGCTGATGGGTTGGCATTGGTGGCGCTAAGTTGTTTGGGAAAAATGATGTGGAGCGAAGAACCTTCTACTTTTACTTTGTTTATCATGAGCTAATAATAGCGAGGCAATGACAAGACAATCATGGAAAAGCTTTGCTTTAAATTAAAAAAAAGATGAATGAGGAAAGTTGTGTAGTGTGACGTGATGCAGACTAAATAGGTTGAGTTGAAACGTGATATTTGAGCAAAATTCAGGTGTGTAAAGTTATGAATGATAGCAAAGCGATAAAAAAGTAAACAAGAGAAGGAAAAAAGCAATTGTCTTAAGTATTTATTGAGAGCTTCAATTGGAAAATAGAATGCATTAAAAAATGGAGGGGCTAACTAAGAAGAGGAAGTGAGCAAGCAAAGTGAAAGCTTTAAGACAATTTTTTTAAGCTGGCATGTGAATGACTGTTGGAGTCGGAGTCAAAGGGTTGGACAAATTTTACTTACGAATATTGGCGGCAGTTTCGCGGGATTTCTTGGCAACTCCGAGGATAGTTTCCATTGAAATCTCCGTTCTTGGAATGGACACACAATGTGGCGGCAGGTAGATTGGTTCCAGAACACCGAAATTGCATTCTGGAGGTATAGATTTGTGACATGCTGGATGCGCTGTGATTCCACACCATTCACACCTGTAAACAGAAAGTGAGAAGGAAATAATAGTAAGTAAATATGTAGACATCCATATCGCTTTCTCTGCACTTGGTATTGGTACTAACAGTTGGTCAAGTTGAGTGTGAAAAAAAGCAGAGAGCAAACTCATGAATTCTTAATGTCTCGTAAGATTTTACGGTTACGATCATCACATGTGTGTAAGCCAATGGCGGGGATAACCAATATGAGAAGGGAAAAGGTGAGTTGAGTCTTGAGCATGATTAAATTTCTCACCTGTAGCCAGACAGGCATTCACTCGACCAACATGACTTCTTGCAGACTGCACACTTGGAACTGGACAGGAGATTTCCCTCCCGCCAGTGATGAATATGTCGTACATTGGACAACTCTCGACCAGGAAAGTATGTGGCACATTCTTTGCAATTCGGCACGGATAACTCCTGACACGTCTCGTGTACATAATATTCACAAACTAGAAGACAAGAAAGAAAATAAATTATTCACAATACCGAACAATAATTTCATTATAATATGAAGTTATCATGAAGGATTTTTTTAAATGTTTGACTTACTTTCGCATTTCAACGCTACATGATCGTCCAGTCGCTTCCGGCACACGTGACAATACTTGCGTTTGAAGTGACTAGGTTCTGACCAACAGTGAGCCACGGGGGTCTGCAAATTATTCCAACCATTCACATTAGCAGGGGAATTCCCCAAAAAACTACCACCAGGACGGTGACACACTTTATCTAAAAGGGACACACTGACACCCACGACATCACTATTTCTAGAGTCACCACCACCGCCTCTCCTCCTCCCTCCCATCATACAAGCCAAACTTGTTGCTGATCTCATCAGCCCTTTCCTTGTAAGCTTGTTTTTTTTGCCCTCCTCATTTCCCCTTTTGTTCTCAATTTCACCGTCACCGTTACAACCACCGCCGCTATTTCTCAACTTTTCATAATCCCTACCCAATTTAGCAGTGGTATGCACAAGCTTTGTGTGATCATGATGATGACTCGGGGGATACTTTTTCAAATACACAAATTCCCTGCTTAACTGAACACCAACAGGTTTCAGATTCCCCAACCCCACCAGGCGTAGATCTTGATAACTGTTCCATAATTTGCTGTACATGCCAATTTTTTTTGTCAATTTTCAAAAGAAAAAACCTCTGCTGTGATTTATTTTTTTCTTCTGAGAAATAATTCGTTTCGTCCTTGTGAGCTTGTCATGTCATCGACGAGTGATGAGCAACAAATGCAACTTGTTTTTTTCTGCTTAGTACCCTTTTACTCCAGTATAGTAATTGGCGTATTTACTTGATTAATAATAAGTATTACTTAAGTATAATAGAATACATCTTAATGCCAAAGTCTACTGTGAGAGGAGGGTGCACGATATGACTACTGGGAACTAAATTATAACTACAAGGGTTTCAATGAGATAGTTAATGATAGAATATAGCTTGAATCATCTTCACCATACCTTGACATACGATAAAGCCACTGTGGAGCAGGGTGAAAGTACATTCTTGGAGCAGCGATCGTGCACCACAAAGTTGCATACTGCAAAGTAACAATCAAGATAATACAATAGGTAATCAATGCAACAATCCACGTCAAGTCATATCGTCAGTTTAAAATTAAAAGAAATACTTAGCATAATAGATATACACGTACGTGGTACAATTTGTTTTATTCAATGAGTTTGCCTACAAAGTTTATTGAACATTCTCGTGTGTAAAGTTAATGCTAAGACTATTTTAAATTATAATCATAAACTAATCCAAGTCATTTAAGTATAATGATAAATCTGGCTATATGCTAAATTGTGATCGTGGTTGTTTGTGTGTGTGCGTATTTTTGCATTTATTTTTCTTCGTCTAATTTCTGTTAATATTCTAAATGCATTAGTCCATCCGCAAATCCAATAAGTGTACATGTTAGCATAACTAAATTATAAAAATAGTATAATTTATTTACCTATCTTTGCCATGTTTTAAAAAGAGCAGCTGCGCATTTGTGCATATTTACCCTACTTTATTTTTACGTTTACGCAATAATTACATTAGTGTGTATTTTTTCATGCGAATAAGTGTGTTTAGCTCTCATGTGCAAAAATAAAAGTGAAATCAGGACACATAGCACACGCCTGCGTCAGTAAAATTAAGTTAGTCTTCTTTTTTTATGAGGAACTCACTCAGTTACTATAATAGAATCACCCATTCATTTCATATCCGCATATTTCATCCATTGATTGTGACATGCTTTTTTATTGATGTTTTTTTTCATATGAGCAAAGCCAGGTTTTTTTTACACATTTACCAGTTTTTCTGTTGAACATGTGCATGTGAGGTTATTGTGTGTGAGTGATGAGCTACATCCGGTGTGAGACGGAACAAGTGTATTTGTAAAATAAATGTATGTTATATTCATGTGAGTGTTTGTCTACGATACGATGATAATCATGTGACGTAATTTTCAACCTTAGTCAACTTTTTGTTATGGGCTGTCATGTCATCTCTCTCTCTGTATTCTGTATAATACACAGAGTGTGAATGACTAGAGAATAAAAAAAAGAAATGTAAACAAAAAGAGAAAAAGCGCATATCACACCAAACCGCATCATCCTATCACCAATTTTTTTACCATCATCACATCAACATTTAACATCACCACCATAACACCCAATCCAACTAAAAAGCAGGAAAAAAAGGAGAAGAATTAGTGAGAAGGAAGGAGGTGGAGGTGAGGTGAGTGTATGAAAAAAAAAGTAAATCTCTGTTGTTTCGCTTGGGTTTTGAGTGCAGCAAACGTGATAAGAAGGATAAGCCGTAAGAAGGCAATTTATGTGTCAGTAGGCACATTGTGCTACATGTCATATTACTATTATTACTGGCTCGATACATATTATATTACTTTGCTACAATTTTTTTTGTATTGGTTTTTTCCCTTTAGTACTCTGTCTCTCTCTCTTGGCTAAATAGTAATCTTTTGTTTATTATGGTGAGAAAACATGACGTAAATTTCCCAAGGTTGTCGAAACAAGAAAAGACTAGCTTTGATGAGCACTTTACACAGTTTGTGTACAGTTGGGAGGATCAAAAAAATAAACGGCTTGGTTTCAGTGGCGAAGGATCTTGATAAATGCTAATGATCATGATGACGATGATGATGGTGGTGGTGGGGATTGATGACGAAGTCATCTAATCAACACCGTTATTTTTGTAATTTTGTTATTGGTACAGTGACATCACTTTT
>JAQIWN010005206.1:0-10184 GCA_034699025.1 Entomobrya cf. arborea Gr-Col-00668 | reverse complement strand
AAAAAAAATGAAACAAAAAGTACCAGACTTAAAAGGAACAAAATGTTTGAACTTGTGATGATGATCATGACGATAATAGCGAATATTATGTACCCTACCATTACCTATACCAATCCAAAGTCCAACCCCTCCAGTTCCTTGAACGAAAAAATTATGATTTTTAACAAAAGAAAAAAACATATCGAGATCAAGCACACTATCATTATGTGATCATCGTACATTTTCACTGAACAAAATAGCCCGTGTAATAATTATAGAGCAAGAAAGAAACTTCTACCACAATGCATACATTTTTTTACTTCTCAAAGTGTACCTAACAAGCCACGAGGACAACTTAACCTTTCAAATAAACAAAAGAAGAGAAAACAGAAAAAAAATCAAAGTTAACTTTTTTATGCAATACTACTAAACATGTAATCTGACTCACTTTGGATTTGGGTTACTTTTCTCAATAAAGCAAGTTGATATTATGAATAATGCATAGGCAAAGAAACCATATAAATTTACTCTACTCAATCGGCCTGCCATTCAAACAATACAAGTTTACTTAACCTAGTACAACTACCTACAATACTTTCTTTGCAGAGTTCAGCAAATAAAATTGAGCATTTATGAATTCATACATTATTGATTTGATTAAACTGCAGCCAATATAAATGAAAACCCTAACTGATGTACCCATCAAAAGAAATATAATAAAAATATTACTGGAAGTAACCATCTGAAAAAGGAAAAGCAATAATCAACAATGGCAATCGTATTTTGTCGTTATAAGTTGCATTACAACCCCTCACAAAAATGCATCACTTATACAATAACAAGAAGGGTGTAAGCAGAAATCATACCACATTTTATTGTGATTTAGCCTGAACACCCAAAAATGTACTGAGGGTGCAATGATAATAACGATAGTCAGTCATGATGATGATTATATGATAACAATCAAAAGATGAACTTGAAATTATTATGTACATAAACAAAAAAACGCACACATTCCACTTGCAACAAAACGGCAACCACACCACCATCACCAGTCCAACTTATTTTTGCGAATGTCTTTTTGGTAATATTATTATCATCATTTATTTTTCTGTACGGTTGAGTCTTGAGTTGAATTTTGCTTTGCAATGTTTTAGCTGTTTGGATGCATGCACTTGAGTATTTTTTGTATCACTTACTGCGCGATTATTATGATTATTGCCTGCACACTACACATACAATTGTAGTTATTTGCTTATATGTACAAGGTAGATTGGGTCAATACACTCATTCAAAAAGAAAAGAAATGATGACGAGAAAAGGAGAAGAGGAGGAGGACATTTGATATCACGGACAAGCAAGATTTTCCAAAGCAGGAGGCTCCGCGCAGTCAGTCCGAAAGATGTTGATCTTTTTCGTCGTCTCATGTGTCCTATTTCAGAAGAGATGCTCTGATGTACAGATTTGACTTTCATGATATGATGATGATGATTATTATGATTATTACCAGAGACTTGTTTAAAAGTTGCAAAGGTTGTTATAATAGGCTGCATTACAGAATTTCTCTGTTATTCGTTTTTTTATATCTGTGTGTAGTGTAGTATCCAGATAAGATATGTACAGAAGTACTTACTATGATGGTATTACAATTTTATTATTATGTATTTGCCGTTTTTTTGTGGTGTGTGCCGTTTTAGTTTCTTTTTTGGTTGATAACTTATTATATGACCATACAAAAAAGATAAATAAATGAATTGAACCCAGCAAAAAAATTGAAAACTTTTTGACGAGATGATTTCGTACGTAAGCGAAAGGAAACAAAAATAATATTTTGTTATAATAACGTATCATCTTTTAAGTAGTTGGGCATGGACTCACATCATCATAATAATGATGAATTTTATACGACTCTGTTTTTTTGTGCAGAATTTATTTACAGCTAATACCAAAAGAGACAAACCACAATGAAAAGAATTACATTACACAAAAAAAGTAGAAGAAAGAGCAGAGGAGGTGGAGGGTTTGCAGTTATTGAATATCTGCTAGTTTTGCAGTGTACATTGTAGGCAACAGATGATACTACGTTAGCATCCACTTTTTCCAACAACATTTTTGCATTAAAGATTTTTTTCTTTTCCGCCTACAACCCCCAAACAAAGGTAAACTAATCATTGTAACAAAACTCCTCATTTCATCTTAAACACACGCTTTACTCACACTGACCATATTTTTGAGACATTTCCGGAAGCATTTTCTTTTTTTGAAAAGAAGAAGGCTTAATGGTGACCATAGTGGGTTGGCATTAGGTTTAGTGGCAGAAGGAAAACAGCAAAATAAAAAACTGGTAAGAAAAGATATAAAGATGATGTGATGCTGCAAATGATATTTATTAGCTTGACTCATTGCAAATAAAAGAGACTTTGTGAGTCGAGTGGTGTAGTGTTTTTGTTTTGATGTTGTGTGTTGCATTGTTATGCGTAACTAACTTCCATAATAGTACAGACTAATGGACTAGAATCATCCTCCTATAATAACTAGCAAAGCAGCAACACCCGTCTAACACTAATTAAATGTAATGAACTGTGCTACTGATTAGATATAATGGGCTTTAGTGCTCACCCTTTTCCTGAACAAAAGTTCAATAAGGCATATGGCCATTTGTACATGAAACACCAAAAATAAAGGGTAAAAGTAGCAAGTAGGATGATGATAATGATAAGTTGATGAGCACGTCAATAAACAGCCTATATGATTTTTGGGTAATTTTTGCTCAAAATTCTTCACGCTTTGATATGACATGTCCGCCCAGAAACTTCAAATTAGAAGAATTACGATGAACCCAATAATAAACAGTGCAGTAGTTCATTTCAACATGGTTCTCTGAAGAAATATTTCAACTGATATTTTTTTTGCTAGTCAAGTCAGTAATAAAAAATTATGTCTGTCTACCTGTTACTCTAGAAAAACTAGACCAATAAAATCTCCTAAAAATTAATCAAACAATATGCTCGAAAAATGGACCACAGGGCACACACTCGCATACAAAAAGTAGTAATCTAAATTCCAATCATGATCATAATTTTTAATGCGCTTTTGTATGCGTACTTAATTATGTAACTTGAAGAATTTTATAACAACTACAATAGCACATGCGCCTTGCACAGTTGGAATTAAACTTATTAAAGTGCTCCACGAATGTGCGTTCGCGTCTGCGAGGAATTCTTACATTTTTTCTTCTTCTTGAAGTAGTAACAGTTATAGAATTTCCTTCCGTGGAGTAGTGGAAGCTTGGAGACGACATCCTGCTGGGAAAAATGCCTCCTGGTTTTGATCACTAAGCAGCACTTGCATAGCATACGGCGAATTTTTACAAAAGATATTATTCCAGTCAGAGAATCAAAGAGATGCAGATGCAAAAGAAAAAAAAAATGGACTTCATCTAAGAGAATAACTACTTTTACAACATAACATGTGCCTACGCATGAGTAGGCATACCTCTGGTGACGGTGACGTAACTAATAGCTGCCTATTATGTATGATTTTAAATAAGACACGAAAAGGTCACCGCACTTGCCACTAGAATCAATCACGTACTTTTTTTATATGTGCGCAAATCAGTGAAAGTGTCATATTTATCAGTCATCCTTTAATGGCTAAAATCTGTTAAGACTTTGAAAGAGACAGGTAGGCCAGTGCAGAGTAGGATTTGATAACGCATTTTTTATATGGTTGATGGCCCATTAATTTCTAACAATGAATAGAGGCGAGTTGATATAGGTGGCCATAATATGTCAGTAAGATATTACAAGTATTCAATTTAAACAATTTGCTAGATGTAAATTAGCATTAAAAGCCATTTACAGTAGTAAAGTTATTAAAATTCGATCCGTACAACAATGTTCAACACAACTTTCAATTTGTTATTGTAACTTGTAACACATACGCATGTACAATTATTAATCAGCTAACAGGCATATTAATATATGGTCATGTTATAATAAATAATTGTAGCTCTTTGCAAGCAGACAGACACAGAAGCACCCATTGCTCATCATCATGTTTCTCCTTTTGCGACATGAACATTAATAATCGTAATTAGTATTCGCTTATCTGGAGCCCTTTTAATAATAAATAAAACTCCCTCAGGGAGTTTAATCCGATACGAGAAGGTAAAGCATACTACTAACCATAATGTAATATTTGTTATCGAATGTAATGAATTTATAATTTTTTATACGGATTTTACTTGCTCTCGGTTAATTTTGGCATACATACTTGTATTCTGTTCTGTATACGTGCAGCATGCGTATGCGGGTTACAACAAAGTACCTTTCTAAAAACGTCATAGTCATAAGTTTAATGATTATCCTTGATTTTAAACATTTTATTCTGTAATGAATCAACCAAAAATGCTAATATACGTATCTTCTGCTTTTTTTATTGAAATTTACCATTTTACCCTAAAACTCATATCACATAAAAATTTAATTTGTAATTGCACTCTTAATTAAAAATATACATACCTAAATAAATAATACAAAAGATTGTAATATAATATGACTTTATGCGTGTTCCAATTTTTCTTTAATGCAAACGGTAGGAGGACGTACGTGATGATGATGCATTGCATATAAAAATGTAAACTATAAAATTAAAAAATCGGATTATGCAATTCAATACAAAGTGCAATTTAATATGTGGCATTCATTTACTAACGTACAACTTTTATAGACTGAACTGGCAACCAAACCAAACCACGTTGACTTTGGCATGCATACTTGCAACACATTTGCAAACAATAGAAAAGAGTTCAATTAAAACAAGCATGCGTACATGTCATTTATTTACTCTCTTTATTATCTTTTCAGTCTATAAAAGTATGACAAGTTTTGAGTGAATAGAGGTTCTATATGGCTGAGTGACGGGTGCAGCATGCAAAATGTGCAGTATCTGTTTATTAGGCAAGTTGGCTACTAGAAAGAAAAGCTACCATGTAGGAAATTCTCAGTTGGGACTCCCATTAGAAGAAACATAACAGCAGCATTTTTATTAGATGAAGGAATGCAGTTACAAGTACAAAAACTCGTAAAGACAAGAGCCACACATATTTATACATACGCACAAGTTTGCACACTTTTTTGACAAGTAATGTATGTATGAAATGTGTATAATGAAAATTGTATGTACATAAAATTATCTTTGACGAGAGTTGCAATAATGAAATGAAATTGAAGTTTTAGTTTTTATTTCAGTTAAAGGAGCTTGTGCAATAATTGATGAACAATTTTTTTTACAAACCACGTTTATGTTTATCCCAACGACAAAGATTTGATAACAATTTTACTGTCAATTACAAAGTCATAAACAAGGTAGCACGATAGGGGTAAGAATAACAATAAGAAGGAGAGACTCACTGCAACAAAATGGCTACTAGTCATGTAATCGACAAAAATAGCAATTTCCTATTTAAAGAGGCACATTAAAACAAAACTCTTAACCATCAACCATTCTGTTCTCTTTTTTTCTACACACAGTTATAAGACTGTGGGATAATTTATTTTTTTAAACGTTTGGAATTGCTATTTTTTGCAGCTCACAGTGCAATCATTATTTGATTAAAACAAGGACTGCACATGCAATTTGTACTGTTCCTGTAAAAGTGTGCTTTAAATACTGTAACAATGCAGAATCAGAATGATGACAAGACTGTTGCTTCTACTCATAAAAATGACTTTGAAGGTTGCTCTACGCAGAATTGGCTCACACACACAGAGACTGGTATAAAAAAAACTTTGAAAATTAGACCCCGTTTTTTGAATTCCTCGTTTCCACTTTTCACGGAAAATTGAGAGGACTAATAATTCAGCAACGGCGGCATCAACAACGCAACGGATATGATTTTTATTGCGAGTTTTTTTGTGTGTAGTGTGTTTGATGAATGAAACTGATGATAGAAGTAACTTGATTTGATTATGTTTACATTGCATTACACGCTCAGTGATCACTACACCAGTAGACTTTGTTTTGTATGCCATGTTTGAGTTCTTCCGTGGTCGGTGAAGCAAAGTAGAAAGAAGTAAAAAAATTAAGATGATTTTTATCGCAGTGGTGCGTCTGTCTGTTCTGTTGGGTACGCAGAATTTTTCTAAAGGAAGATGTTCATGCAATTTAGTTCTCTTATCTGATATTTTAGTGGATTCATTATTATTGCGTTATAGATTAAATCGTAATTTTTGTATGTTTTATTAAATGGTATACTAAACTGCATGCGAGAGAAAGGTGTTTACAAATTGTTTTTGGTGTTGGGTTAATGTTAGTAGCGATTAATTACACAAGTTGAATTTTTGCTTCGTGACTTCTGAACTGGAAACCGTGCCGAAGATATTTGTGTAGTTCACTCGCTCATTGTCAGCCAAGTGCAGAAAAAAACTTATACTTTTCTTTTAGATCAATTTGCGAAATATAATCTAACAAAATATACAATGCAATGCCACACACACTTTCTTTTTACAGTTATCGCTCGCTCTTCTTAACACTGAGAAAATGCAATCAGATTGTCTTTCAAATAAACAGAGATTTTGTCTACCTACGTATACGTGCCCTGTTTGACATTTATTCGGTCATAAATTACTGCTTAATTTAAATGGCACCTTTTTCAGTTCAAGAATTTTAAAATCGTGTGTATTTAAGTCCAATAAAAATCAAGTTTTACCTAACTTGGTATGCAAACATTATTAGTTTCATGTTACACATCCATGTGGTCTTTTAAAAAAGGTTTAAAAATGAGTAATTTGACTTTGTAACAAAAATCTATCTCTTTAATGAATAGACTCAAATATTATGATGCCCAAAACAAAAAAATGGAATGTTATACACACTTTGTTTTTCTTGAGTAGACAGGTGAATGATATCTAGAAAAAAAAATTGTATCAACACACATCACACCAGATTGCGTTTTCGCTGAATCTGAATATCAACATCAACCCGTTTTTTTTTTGTTTCTTTCGTGTTGCACCCAAATGAACACTGAATATACACAATACATACAGACACGTTCATTTAGAAAATTTGATCATCATGCAATTGTTGTCTTTTCTACCAAAATGTGTAATTAAAGCATTTATTAGTCGTATAAGAGAAGAAGGAGAGATGGGATTAAAAAACTTAAATGTAATTTTCATTCAACCCAGAAATGGTAGTAGCAGAAAATTATTTCGTGGAAGAACCGCAAGCTCTCCTCATAAGAAAAAAAAACTTTGCGTACGAATGTGTATCAGTGCACATTATCATCGTCAAGATCGTCATCATCATCATCGTATCTTCTTGAAAACATCACACACATAACAAACAACTGTTGTTGCTCATCTTCTTATTTACATTCTTTGTTTTTTGGGAGAGTATGTTTCTTGATTTGACTAATGACGAACCTGTCTGAAATGTTATACTGTCTTTTTTCGTATCATATCATCTCTGCAAACAGACATCCGTCCAATCTCTCTCTCTTCTTTCTCTGTTTGAATGAGAGATAAGTTGTAGCATTTAAAAATAATTTTTATAAAAAAAATAATGAATCAGAATGTAGAGCTGTCGGACGTCTTTTAAAGATTGAAACTTTTTTTTTATGCAAGTTTGAAAGACAAAACCAGGCAGTTTTTTATTACGATTTTAAAAGTTTGATACACTTTTCATTCCGGCTTTTTACATTGCAGCAACCTTTAAAAACTTTGTCTTCTTCGGCTTTCGCATATTTCTGCATAACATTCCTTTCAACAAGAAGTTGAAGTAGAAGATAAAATATGTAAAAATAAGTTCACTTAAAAGCAAACAGGCTTGCTTTGACGGCAAAGACTGTTCATGTTGAAGTGATGATGGAGTAAAGTTTTCTTTGTCGATTTTATGCATGGAAGCTGACAAGGAGTAAAGTGTAATCTAGATTTTCTAGGTTAGATGTACTAAAGTTCTGTTATAAAAAGTGATGATAACGATTGGTAAGGTATGATAAGAAGGACTGGTAATAACATGCAGATGAAACGATACACCAAACAGAAAATTGCAATCTATAAAATAAGCGCAAGCAAAGGTGTATCGTATACTGCACAAAAAAGCATGTTTGTTTACTGATGTTACTTGTGTGGCATGTCCTATAATAAGCAATAAAAAAGTAGAAATGTGAGTAGGCATGCCGAGAATTATCAATCTTGCTGCTCTTTACCTTCAATTGTTCCAAAACTTTTTGACACTCTTGGGTGGCTCCTTTTAATCCCGTTTGTCCTCCTCCTGACGCAGTGGCAGACGCAGAGCCGGATGAAGAAGTTAATGTGCCAGATGATGATAAAGGTGAAGACGATGATGAGCCTGACAGCGGTGGCAGTGCCAAACGCTCATCGATTGACACCACCAACCGCTCAAAACCGTTACCAGATTTTGTCACAAATGACGTGCCTAATGCTGTTGCATTGTCTAGGGCAAGGCCCAAAGTAAATAACACCAACAAAACTGCTAGATTCATTTTGATAAAATGATTGTTACGACGATGTGTGCTAGTAGAACGTAGAAATATTCCAAGTGATGATGATGGTAATTTTAAAAGTAAATAAGATAATTTCATCAGCGAACAATTGACAAGAAAGATCCGTTCTTATGATAAAATAATAACACTTGGGTTGTTTGTTCCTATTTTTATTTCATGCTATAAAATTTTCACATGTTTTTATCAGTGGGGTACCATAAGAAGACGAAACGTCATTACAGAATAATCGGACTTCACTTCACCTCCCAAAAATTTTAGACTTCCTCCTACACTTTTCTTTTATCTTCTCAATTATTCTCATCTCATCCCAATCATCTTAAAACAGCATTGCAGCCGAATAAGAACGGCAGTTTATTACCCATTGCGTACACATCATTTCAAACTTTTATGTAAAGGTCACTTTTAGTAAATCTATAGTTTTAACAAACACGTTTGCATAGGTGTCACTGTCACTTCTCAAATTGCCCACAATATCCACACAAATTATTGATTTTCACCGGTTCCAATATTTAGCCGAATAGTTGATTGCCGACATGTAATAGCTAATCAGAACTTTTTATTATTTCACTAAAATTCCTTTATAAAAAAGAATCATACACACTATTTCTTAAAAATCAATTTTCATCTCGTTTTGTGATTTTCACTGTTTTCAATAAATATTCATTAAGCAGATCACCGGATCACTCCACAATGCACAGATCCAATTGAAAATTATTTTGTAATTGATTACAGGTTTTTTTTTACAGGCCACAAGGTGATAATGCTTTTTCCTCTTGTTAATATATAACAATTCTCAACAATATAAAATCATTCACTCAAAAACGCACAGCGAAGCGACATCAACAAACGTCTCTCTCGACAGCCAAGTCACAACTGACAGAGTAAAATGAACAGAGAACGCATCTCTCCTCAATAAACTCCCATCACATCTCGCTCAGCATTACCGGTTACTTTACGCATTGTAAAGGAGAGAAGAGGCAAGAAAGAGGGTTGCTAGTAATGAGAACTTCAGTAAAGAGACTTCAGTCAGTGAGGGTTGAATTCGACATATCCACAATCCACAACCAACCCAACATACAACCCATATTTTCTAAGTCCTGAGTTTTATAGCTTCCTTTACACTACATCGACTTTGTTACAAAGAAGAAGTGTAAATTCACCATATAACATAAGCTTCAGGGAATGAAATAAGGAGAATCATGTAGGCAAACCAAAACCAAACCACAACGACAGACTGCAGTTCATAGCTCATCTCATCATCATCCCCTTCTTCTTCTTTTCCATCCAACTTATAAACCATCCGGCCAATTTCTTAAGACAACATCAGAGAAAAACCTTTAACATATAAAACATGTTCCCTGTAATATGCAGTCTAACTATCAAATTGCCTTTTAGAATTCTTACCTGAGTCTGAGTCTAGAGTAGACTTCTGCTGCCTTGCCTTGTAGCTCTTTTTCTTTGCTTGGCTTCACAACGTGTGATTCGAAAAAAAACCGTCATCTTTTTACTACAAACTTTACAACTTCCAATGGCAGAGAAGCGTATTATGTTGGCATCATTTTCTCTGTTTGTATTTATCTCCGGGGTAAAGTAAAACCAACCCTTTCTTTTTTCATGTTGTACAACAATGTAAAGGGCGATCATAAACAGATTTCAGTCTTGTTTGCTGTTGTTC
>JAQIWN010005205.1:0-10186 GCA_034699025.1 Entomobrya cf. arborea Gr-Col-00668 | reverse complement strand
GAATGTATCGTAATTTTCAAATTATTTGTGTTGATAATAGCAACAATATCCTAAAACAGTAGTTGTAGTGCATGAACTTATTAAAAAAAAATTATTTGCTACTTATTGATTAGTGGTATATAAGTAACACTATTCAGTCATGGTGTTTTTAAAAGAATTTTCTATGCTTGGTTTTAAAACGGACCATATTGTTCCTTGTTGAGTACATTATTGTAGTATTTTATATTTTAACTTGGCATGTTTCTTTTAGTTAATAAATATCTTTTATCTATTTTGTTGCTTTATGAAATGTTAGTGATATAAAAAACTGTACTGATCTAACAGATTTCTGTTACTCAGCACATAAAATTACTTTAAATATTTACAACTTAATATTTTCTCAAAGCTAACAAGTTTGAACTGTAATATAGTCTTAATACAACTTGTGTGTCAAATATTCTCACGAGAATGAATTTCAGTCTTGATTTTTTAAATTCTGTGATTGTTTATCACTATTTTATCTACATTACTATTATAATTGTTATTCTTACTCTTTTGTAATAGATAAATCTTTTTGTTCGGAATTATCGTTATCATATTACATACTGTTTAGGGCACTTCATAAATTTTGTGTTTTCATTTCAATGCACGACAATGTTTATTCTGTACTATATCTTATCTTCTGAGCAAGCCACATTTTGTTTAATTTAAGTTTCAAATTTGTGAAAATCCTATTATTCTACTCCGTCTACTGATTGCTTTGAAGCCTTTATAGTATCGGTTTGTATTTGCTAACAGAAGAAAACAATTTTTGCACAGATCACTTGCAAGCGCTCCTGTATATTCATTTTACAGCACAAATTGGAACTGTGTTGTAAAAATTATGTACTATTTCTTGGAACTAAATACTAATAAGTATAGTTAGTAAAGTTTCGTGTACACATGAGCTTCGTGGACTCTCAATACAAAAATGTAAATTAAGACGTAGTGGCAATTTGTAGTATCTTTATATTTGGAATTACTTTACGCGACATCGCATCTTCTTCTGTCAACGCGCTTCAGGCATATTTTAATGGAATAAATGGAAAATAGATTTTTCTTGCGGCAAAAGGTCAAAGAAGCAGTTTTTTCTTTGGACTCTCGCAGGATTCATTTGCGGAGAGGCAACTAAATTCTTGTAAAATGGTGTGATATCGTGATCGTGATAAGTTAAGGTCTTCTAATTTGTGTGATATCTCTTGTTGGTTTTCGTGTCATCAAGCAGGAGTGCAAATTTTTGGTAAACAACCGTGTATCAGTATATCCTTCCAGTGCCACGAAGTGAAGCATGTATTTCGAAATTGATGTACTTCAACTTTACTAGTTTGCGGTACCCTTATGAGATTTCCTCAAGGCGAGTCATGATGATAGCAGATTATATTTTAATGGATTCTACGCTTTCCTGATTGACGATTACAATTACAAAGCGCGTACATCTGTGCAATTTTTTTACCATTTACTTCATGTGCCACTTAAGTTATTCCAACAAAAACTACTAGTACTCAACCAAAGACGCTGTTATATTGTTTATTGCTGTTAGTTTTACGATCACCAAATTCGTTTTTACGTCCAAGTCTAGAGAGCTAGTTTTTAAGGGGGAAATTATATACTTATGTTTAAATATGTCGCTGCAAACAGTTCGCTTTGAAAGGAAGGTTGAAATCAATTGGAAAATGGAAGTACTATATTTGCGTGCTTCCATTTAAAAATGCATTGATGAAATGCAAATCATTCAAAATCAACAGATGGGTTTGGCGTTGTTTAGTTGCGTTTTTCTTATCAGTTAATATGCTCGTGATTTTTAAGTGACATCAAATAGATTTTTAAAGGTTTCTTAATAAAAGTAGGGCGGAAGTAAAACCAACAAAAAAATCGAAAACTATGAGACCAAATTACACTATTTCAGAAACCAATCTCTCTACTTATCGTTAGAAAAAGTCTTAATTTGTTTGAAAATACCAATGATAAAGAAGAGATATCATTAGATTTAAATATTATAAAAGGCGTTAAAGAGTCATACAGGCTTTTTTTGCCATGTATTATATATAAAATAAAAAACGCTTAAAAAATGCAACTTTTTTCGTACCACATATTTCAAATATTTTGTTATATATTCAAGGTATATATAATCGAATGTATTTTTGTTTTAACTTCTCATTATATTAGCTGAATAATGAAATTATTGTACGCTGTAAGCAAACTGCTCTCGATATTTTATTATCCCCGTTGTCATACTATATGCTCACAAGATGCCTTATTTCTTCCATCCGATGAATAATATTATGCGTGCAAATCAATTAGTCTAAGCAACAAATGTGATCACCGTATAGATTATATAGTATATTAAAAACAACAATAGGCTATTATTTTTGTACTTTAAATACGGTACCTGTGGAGAGGATATGAAGATATTTAGTGATATAGTTTATTCTTATACGAGCATAAAATGGAACATTTATGTTTTTGTTATCGCTGCTAAACAATATCGATGTGCTGTACATGTTATATCATATTTCAGAATTATGATACTATTTTTACGAGATTAATAAAGAGATGATAAAATAATATGTATTTGGTATTATTAGCATTATTTTTACAACTAGTATCATCGCATAATATGCATGCATCGAATAATATGTGTATTCCTTCTATCGGTAAAAAACACCATTGCATAATGTTTTACATGATGGCAATTCGACCCTGCGTTTAGTGAGTACAATAAAATGGATCATCGTAAACGAAGTAAACTGCTGGGAATAAATGGCTGCAAATGAAAATTTCACTGAAACCTCATATGTAGTTCAAATGAAAACAGATTTCGTTGTTGTTTAACTTATAACTTTATTCAACAATATACTAAAACGAATATAATCAAAGGACCTAATTATTTTGATAACAATCATAAAAGCATCATATCAGCATTTGGTCTAATATTGACACCTGGCTTAAATATTTTATAAACTATAAGAAATGGAAGGAAATTGATCTATAAATAGAATCCTCAGTTGTATGCACAGCAACTTAATATTTTAAATACCATTTTATAGAATAAATTTCTTACAGATTCTTTCAAGATTAAGCAAAATAATATTTACAAAATATACCTACAGCTACAGCGGGTAATGTCAACTGGGTTTTCTTTTGAGATTTTTAATATACAGCGCTCTTGTATTTAGTACAAATGTAAGATTTAACAAGACGTAGTGTCATCTCTATTTACATAGTTTAGATATGGACATCATTGTGCTATTTATATTCTTTACTTTACTTCAAATTATTTTTTAACATGTACGATAAAAAGTAAATTAAAATCAATTTCTGCAAATTCATTGTTTCAATTACTGCAAGTATATTAAATACGCATATACACATCACATTCCGTAAATATTAACTTTGTAGACTTATTCTTGACAATCAGTCTGTTCCTCAGGATACAGCGCGTTTAATATTTCGAGACTGTGCTATGCGTACACTAACAATAAATAGCCGATTGATTCATATAAATGGAGATCTTATAGTAGCACAACAACAAATGTGATACTTGAAGAATCATACGTCTACAATAAACCAATTTACTAAAAAAATCCAGAACTTATGGTTACATTCTTTCGACAAAACGATAAAAAGATCCCGGACTCGCTTCGTGACATTATTTTTCAACAGGTCACAGGTTGCTTAAACTACATTAACTTTTATTAAGACTCCAATTGCAAATACATACGTACTTGTAACAAAAATATAAGTAGTATACCGAGTTTTTAAAACCGTAAATTTTCTTTAGTCAAAATATTTTCCAAACTGAAGTTAACATTAGTAACGTTCAAGGTACTCTGCTGTATTACTGGAATTGTTTGCTCCACTTCCATTAGCATCTTGCTCATTCCTGTTGTCCAACTTGCTTCGTCGGGATTTCACCATGTAAATGAAATAAGTTATGATTTCCTTTTCGTTGTCAACTGGAATCGTTTTGAAGTGTCGTGTTAAGATCTAAAATAAAATATTCAAGTTTTGAAAATAACTTAATAAACCAAAACTCCCATTACATTTCAAAAGACTTTAATTTCATTTAAAAAAAATGATGCTTACATCCGCGAGCTGCGCTTTGTTTAGCCCTGGCCGAGTCGAAATCTTGAAGTGCTTCTTGTATCTCCTCAATGTATTCACTTGAAGTTGGTACAAGTCTACCTCTGGCGTATCCTCACTTTCATTGATCTCGTCATCAGATCCATGCTTCTGGCGGGTTCTTGCATTTTGTATCACCATTTTATGATGATCACAGATGTAAATGTGGTTGGCCTAAAAAATTAACCATTAAAAAACATTCATACTTTCCCCACAAATTCAGAAACCGACTGAAATGTACTATGTATACTTTAGAAAAATATTTAACTAACATTTGTGTCGATTTCCAATTTTAGCCTCTTGTAGAACGCAGTCCTTTGGATCCTTTTACTGTAACTTGCATTACCAGCCACACGATGACAACGTCTTGTGTCATCCAACAAACAACAAACCTGATTTCGTGATGCAGCTGTAGAACCACCTCCACCACTAGCACCAGGAAGATACGATGCTCCTAGCCCACCAGAAGGACCTCCTGTACCACCACTTGCTCCAGATGGCCCTGGTCCAAAATAACCGCTTCCTTGTCCTGGCCCAGAGGATTTCCCTGAAGCTGGATAATCGTCATACTCGTCCTCACTCATATATGCGTTTCCTCCACCACCATTCATTGCTTTGAAAACTCTAAATCTCAACTAGAAAATAATAGCTCTAAATTAACAACCATTCCACCTTACAACTTACAACCACCAACTTTACCCAAACAATCCAGGCCTATTTTTTAAGAAATATGTTTACCTAAACCCCGTCACATGTACGTTGAAAATTACTCCACAGCTCAGTTTCTTATTGCCTTAAAAACCTCAATTCGTTCTAAGTGTGTTGGTTAAAGATCCAGAGACACTTTTTCTATAATAAGCAACTAATTGACGTTTAGAAGACTCAAACTCTAACAATTAGGTGATCATCACATATCCGATCAGATGAGAAATTGAGTACGCCATGCACGCTATACAATGCAACTGTTTGTCGTCGTTGTGCGTATCTTCGCACATGTATTATTAGCTGCAATCCTTTTCTTTTCACAAGTCAAAAAGTACAAACTCATTTATTTGCAGGAGTCGTTCGTCAGGTAGGCAAAATGTTAAGTCAAGCACACAACAAACAACGATGACGACGATGTGCTCTTCTGTTTTTGTTTGTTCAAGTTCACTTTTTCGTTTTTCATCTGCCTACGCGTTTTTGAAGCATTTTCCTTGCTTTACAAAACTGGTGGTGGTGATCTGACACTGTATATTGTATATATGTAAGCATGTATGATTGGTAGTAGAGCTTGAAACATTATCACTATCACTCAATCCTTTATCTATATTAAGCTTGTTAATGATCTTACGTACTTACGTACGCAATCCTGTGTCACGTTAATGAAAACGGGTATTGAGAAGAGCAGGCTGCTTTACACTTTACTGAATTGCCGGTGGTGGAAAAAACTGCAGAACTCATTGCCATCTACACTGCTTCGCTTTAAGCTATTTGTATTCCATTTTTGCTGGTGATGAGGATGTTGTAAAAAAGATGAGATGTTTTTGCAGCGGCTAAACCAATGCATAATAGCATGCTGTTGAATTCTGTTGGTGTCTGATCCAGTTTCAGTTTTTTACTGGTACGGTGAAAGTAGTACAAATCGGTTTGCTGAAGGTGTCAATAAAGAAGTAAGTGGTCAAACAGTGATTTTATATTGTTTATCATTATAATTATTTATGTAAGCTTATTTGCAAGAATTTTTTAGAGGAAAATTGAGTGTTCCTTCGAAAACATTAACGTTCTTTGTAGTTATAGTTAAGTTTTTATTAGGAATAAGTATCAGTTATTTTTATCATATTTTGAGGCCGAGTTTCCAATTCGATTCGGGTGTTTTCAGGTTTGGATGAGTTTTCTTTTTTGCTTACGTTCATTCTGTTTACTGTTGACTGTGTTTCAGATTTGTCCAAAATGGCCAAACAAAAGGGAGAAAAGAAGAAATCCACAATTAACGAGGTACTCAGCAGGGTATACACCGTTAATCTTCATAGACGTCTTCATGGAATTAGGTTCAAGTACCGTGCACCAAGAGCTGTAGGTGAAATCAGGAAATTCGCTCAACAACAAATGGGAACCCCTGACGTTAGAATAGAGGAGACTGTCAACAAACAAGTGTGGTGCAGAGGTGTCAGGTTAGAATTCAAAATAGCATGAATGTATGTGATCCAATTTAAAGAAAACAATCAGTTCACGACATTTTTAATAATTCATTCCAGGAACGTCCCATTTAAGCTGAGAATCAAGTTGGAAAGACGGCGAAATGACGATGAAGACTCAGTGCACAAACTATACACCATTGTATCGTTCGTACCTGTTGCCAGCTTTAAAGGATTACAAACTTTAAATGCTGAGTCCAAATAATCGCAGATTGTTATTAACTTAAAATTAATACAATTAATGCATTTCTAATAAAAATCGCTGCGGTTTTATACGTATAAATTATTTTTCTTCGTTTTTTTTGTGGTTTCTTTTTGCAAATGATAAAATTAATTTCATGCTTATTTATTCCGATACATCATATAAAATTATCACTTATCTGTACAAACAGATTTATTTATGTTTTGAAAATATTCATTTTATCTCGACCACTTAATTTAAATGTAATTTCAGAACATTTACTGAATGGTAAGGGTTAAACAGTTAGGCGCAGGCTTTTCATACACACATTCTCCAGCGATCCAAGTTGATTGAACTTCTAAATTGTTAGGATCCAAAATAACAAAATCAGCATCAGTTCCAAAGTCCAACGTTCCTTTACGATCGTCGATATTGAGAAGTAGTGCTGGATGGAGTGTGGCAGCCTCCAATGCTTCAACAATTGTGCAACCTGTTTACAATTCACGAACAAAATTATTCTCTCAAAATAGTCTCAAAATACCCCTTCGAGCAGCACATGGAAGAAAGTTATCTTGATTGAAATTAATTACGCACTTGTGGTTTTCCAAAAATAGTGAATACAGGAGATCATCGTAGCAACACTTCCAGCCAACGTAGTTGTACCTTTCACGTATGCTTTTGTGCCTTTCACCTCAATCACTTGTTGTCCAATGTGATACACACCTTCAGAAAGCCCCATGGCCGAGCACGCGTCGGTGACCAAAACAATGCCTGAAATATAAGTTGAAGAATTTTAGCATTTTGATATTCAATTTGGACTAAAATTTCCCCCACAAATATCAACGTGGCTTTAATATTTATATCACAACACACCTTGAGGATATGCGCGATAAGCTATTCTAGTAGTTGCTGGATGAGTATGATTGCCATCTGCAATGATTCCGTAATAAATTGTCTTTCCTGGTGGAATTTTCTCTGATGCTAGGAGGCCCACAAGACCAGGATCGCGATGATGAAACTATTTTGAAAAAAGGTTATAGCACTTCATTAGTGTAACTAGAAATTGCCAAGTTATAAAACTCATGACTCCACAAATTTACATTTCCAATTTCATATGCACTACTCACCGGCAACATTGCATTAAAAAGATGAGTGATAAATGAGGCCCCATTTTTCACTGCTTCCTCACCTTCCTTTATACTTGCCATGGAATGTCCTATTCGCAAAAAAAATACATGCACAAATTGAATGTACTATCAACTGTGTTTCCGTCATCACAGAGTTTTTCTGCACATTAAATCCCACTTGGTTGACATACCCACTGACACGACAATTCCCATCTCTGTAAGTTGCCGACAAACAGGAACAGCGTTCGGCAGCTCAGGAGCCAAGGTAATTATACAAATAGCATCCAAATGCTTATACACTTCACGCATGGTATCCATTCCTTTAGAAAAAGTTTTCATTGTAAGGGAATCATGTGCCCCTTTTTTCTCTTCATTAATGAAAGGTCCTTCCACGTGTGCACCCAGTACTTCAGCTCCTTCCTTGCCACCCGGCTTTTTCCCCAAAAACGGAAGAACTTTGTCGTAGACTTCCGGCAGTGAAGATACCAGCGTTGGACAAAACGATGTAACGCCATGGGCAAGCACTCCCTTCGCCAAAGTTTGAACAGCTTTGTTTACAGCGTTCGTGTCGAATGCAAAGTCAACACCAAATCCACCTACGACAGCAATTAAAATCACAGTGCAGATAACAAATTGCAAATTACAATCCCTTGCTAAAAACTTAGGCTGTTTATCAACTCACCATTAATTTGCACGTCGATAAAACCGGGTGAAATTATCGCGCCGCCACAGTCTATCTCTCTATCCGGCATCATTTTGTTGTCAAAAAATAAATTCTCCGGATCCACAATGTTGGAGCCACTAATCCAAAAGTCATCTTCTATCAGTTGATGACCCCTGAGGACCTTGCAATTTTTAAATTTAATAATTGGTCGAACAATTTCGACCTCCCGGCGGATAATCTTGTATGAACTCATTGTAGAAATTAAGGAAGCAGATCTATGATTTTTGGGAATTGGCTCCTCACGCTGATTTTTCCATAATTAAAGCAAAAACAATACTTGAAATTAAGTACACATTATACTTTCTCAAATTAAACCAGTGACAATTAATCTTAATGAATGTACCTTGGCACAGCTCCCTTCATTACATCCTAGTCCATCGCACGACAAGTTATGAGGCTTATGGACGTAACCACAGCTAAAATCTGATTCTCTAGGCATGTTTTTATCTTGTAACAATTTTGTCTTTTTCCACTTCACAAGGATAGTACACTATTTATCAATTGTTAGAAATCAAACCAATATGATAAACTCTTATCTGTTTTGCTCGTGTCTTTGAAATTATTTTCCAAATGTTATTGATTCAGAGTTGCTTACCAAAGAGTTGAATGAGTACCTGTTTTAATCGTGAATCGTACAAGTTTGTAATCTCTGACTTTTCGGCGGTGGTGCTGGTGGTACGCACGCAAAGCGAACAACAAAGACAGCTTCGGTATAATAAGAACTATATAAAAAGATTTGCAGCGAAAGCTGTTAGTGTGTCAGATTGAATTGAAGTTGATGATCAGAATCGAACTAGAATTGATATTTCAGAAGATGAATAATATAAATACCTGAAATATGAATGAATCGTCCTACCCTGTTGCGTTTATAGCGAATCGGAGCAAACTGAGATTTATTCAGAATCAGAACTGATTGACTTGAATTTTACTTTTTGAACAAGTCTAAATTAACGTACCAGTGTTAATTGATGATGTGATTTTTACACAATGCCACCACAATTAAATCTTTTCTATTAATAGTGTAAACTACGGAAAAGAGAAATTAATTTAAAATGTCCATGATCATCACCTTGAACACTGAGCACCAGACCAGTACCAGTAGCTTTGTATGAATGATGATGCGCTGTGATTATGATTGTGATGGCGATGCGATGACTTGATGTAAGATTTGTGTCAAGAAGACTCCCACTGCCGACTGTTGGCAATGACATTAATATTTTTTGACATTTGCTGATCATGGGAAAATTAACTTTTGATCTGTGCCGTAGTAGTATTTAGGGAGAGGAAAGAACACATGTTCGTTGTTGGAATATCTCTCCACATTCAATCTTTACTCCATCGCTACAACTCCATCAAATATATCCATGTGTTTTTTTTCTGTGGTCGTGTACCATGCAACTTGCAAAGAGACGAAATAACCAGTAGTCAATAGGCATCATTTTATTATCATCATTACTTCTTTGGTCGGTTGTCGACTGTCGGTTCATGTTTCTTCTTTTGTGCACACAAACAAGTGTAACACTAGTCATACAATAAATATGTACCCAAAAGTAAGAAAGAATATCGATTAGTCAAGCAAAGTAATGACCACGAACCACGATATAGGTAGACCCATAATCAAAAAATCACAGGTTTCACTTAATGAATGGAATAAATATGATATGATAAATAATATAAAAAATGAATCATGAATCTTTGGTAAATTGGAATACCAAAGGGTCTTATAACCTTCATCGTCACACTAGTAGTTCTTCGTCAAAAAAAAGAGCAAATTAGTCTAATGCTTCTGCTGCCAACTGCAGCTTGCATGATTGCCATGGGCCATGAATGATGGTTT
>JAQIWN010005204.1:0-10186 GCA_034699025.1 Entomobrya cf. arborea Gr-Col-00668 | reverse complement strand
AATATTTCCTATAAACAATAAAAAACAGCTCAAATACACAAGTAAATGCACATTTACTTTGCTATTTGCAGTTGTACTTCCACCATACCTGAGATAATTTTTATACTATAATCTATTAGTACTCTTCATTGTTTTTCAAGCCCTCAGTGGTTCATTAAAAATTATCAATCAAAATTTAAAAAAAAACAGAAATTTCAAAAATAAAATTTTACCTTTTATGTAAAATTGTGTTATGTAAATTTTATGTAAAGCACAATGAAGACGTTCATTATTTTACTGATTTGCTACACTATTACGATTCAAGGGCAAACAAATTTAACACATGTTGTTAAATTATCAACTGGAGTGCAGTTAAAAGAGCTTCCAAAGACATTCTACGAGTCCAGTGCGAACCTGGTGTACTCAGTAGACTTACCCAAATTCCATGACTTTCTACTAAATCATTCCTGTATAGGATCTGAGGGTTCTTGTGAAGCTTATGACCACATAAAAACGTTGATAAGCGACACAGTACAGATCCTAGAATACTCATTACCCAACATAGACGATTTCAGTGCCTCACAAGCCGGCAAAACAAAACGAGGCATTGATTTGATCGGAAATGTTCTTGGTTGGTGCTGCTCAGTAGCCCACCAAAATGACCTTAACGAGCTCGCACAAGAAGAAGGTGACCTTACAAAAATTGTTAATAATTTGAAAGATCAAGTTGCTCAAGAGCATGCTAACGTAATTCAAGCAGAAACACTCACAAATCAATATTCTGAACAATTGTCTGTTTATTTGAATGAAATGAAACAAGAAAATAAAAATAGGCTCGTTACAATAGCCAAGATATCAAATGAATTAGAAAAAAGAGTTACTAATTTGGAGGACATTACCTCATTACTGGCCAAAACTCAATTTCGCTCTGTAATTGCGACTGCATGGTTGAAAGTTATTAATTCATGCACTAACCGGCGAGTGCCGTATTTTTTAGTTAAACTGCACATATTAAAAAAGGATTTAATAGAAATGGAAAAAGAAATTAACGCACTAGGTTACGGACTGTCTATAAGTCCTGACAAATACCATGCCTATTATGGCCTGGACACAACCACGTGTACTTTCTCTGAGAATAGATTAATCATACGAACCCAACTACCCATGAAGGAAATAAAAAATAGTTACAAGCTTTTCACAGTAACAACATTACCTTTCTCATATCAAAATATGATATGCAGTGTTGACACAGGAATAGAATATGTCATATACAAAAATCAAAGGGACATTTTTCCGTTGCGGGGTCACTCCGCAATGAAATGTGTCTCCCTTCACTCCAGCTTGTTTTACATTTCAAGATATCACACTGGCATTATGCACCACAACAAGTGTCTCAAAGCTGTTCTTTCAAAGCTCAGCTCAGTCAAAACAATCAAAGAAGCCTGCTCATTTACATGCACGGCACATGACGGATCACCAATTATTTTGGAAATCAGTTCTCCAAAATTTGCAATTATTAATCCAGGCAAAGTAATCAAAACCATTTGTAATAACGAAACCAAAATTCATAAAATTCCTGATCAAGATGGAATTTTTGAGTTAGAATTGGCATGTGCTTTGCTCTGCAAAAGTTGGCGATGAAACAATCACACCAACTATCCCATGCTCCAACACAAATAAGAAATTTTCATTAGAACATTCAATTCATGCGTCATGGTCCAATGACGACGTTGACAAATTATTGGTGTTTACGACATTCCTATTTCGAAAATATTTCCACCATTATCAATCATGGTTGGGATTAAAAAATACCAAACTTAAAGCTGTCCAGCAAGCCTTCGCCACAGTATACGCTACCACAACACATTGAACATGGATCATTGCTGGCATATTTTGTTGCTGCCGTCGTTGCATGCATCGTCATCGCCCTCATTTTCATGTACATAAAGCTCAAAACACTGAGCCCATTAAGCCTCACATCTGCTGTGGCTACACTTCTTATGCAACAAATTAATCCTGCCCAGTCACTTCCAATCGAAAGTAACACATCTTTAATTGCAGTGCAGGGATTCCAAGCATTTTTACTCTCCATTATTGCACTCAGTAGCATTTATTTACTGATAATGCTGCAAAAATAAAGTGTATTAAAATTATTCAATTCACATGAATTCACCCACGGTCGCGGTAAAGTGACCACCGTTGACAAAAATAAACCTAAAGCTAAAGCTGCGCAATTTCGTCAGTCATTTAGAAAAAAGGAAAAGAAATCAAAGAAGTCCAATATTGAAAAGCATTCCGATGACAGCAAGGTATCGGAACTTAAGAAATTGCTCTTAAAGCAAAAAGATAGCATTAAAAAATAATAATACCCCGCATCTCCACCTGTTATGAACATATATATGAGTGTATATGTACCTAGGCATATGCATGCCTGTGAACTAGCATTCACATTATTTGTATGAGAATCACACGACGTGCACAGCGTTGTAGTTAGATTAAGACTGAATCATTTTATTAATTACATTATTATATTATTAAAAGTTATTCATTGTATTAAACATAGTAATGATGCCTCCAAATTTGTGATAAAATTTAAAATGTGTAGTGCAGAATATGTTTAAAACTACCATTTGATCAAATCTTGAACAATGATAACAATTTAAAACTCGAAATTTGATACACCAAGTCTGGATAATTGTGATAAGACTTGTACGTTTTTTAACTTGATACTCTCTATCGTTGCCCAAAATAACATTTATTATAGGTCTCTATGTAATTGGCTGGTGAACACTGGCCAATTGTTCTGCAAACCTGCTTGATGTTGAAGATGCTAAAATGATGCTAAAACTCGGCTTACGACATTACAGTAACACAACATAGACCCTAGAAAATTTTATTTTTTAAAGTTAACAAAAGCGGCTAATTTATTGTTTAAATGAAAAAAATACGAAAAAATAAGATTTATCAGTTTCAATAAGATATGTTTTTTAGTCAAAATACGAAATTAATAAGAAAATATATGCTGGTGGTGCTGTAGATACTACTTAATTTATCTGGTGTGGTAACCGAATCTTTGACAAGTCAAACTATCGTTTGAGTATGTTCCGACTACATATATAATCCAAATAATCATAAGCTCTAACAGCCACTTGAACAAATTTATTGGACATTATTTCAATCACTTTCAAGATTCCGTTGTAAAATATTTTCATTATTAAATTATTGCAAGATTACTTTTTTGTTGAAAAAATATAAAATCAATTCACTTGAAGTATGCTATAGGCATGATTGAAAAAATGTTTAAATAATTTTTATGTTTCAGCTAAGTTGTGCAAAACCTTGTTTTCGAATTGACGAATAAAATATCAAATTTTACTTGAGTTCAAGTGTCCTGGTTATGGCCAGTTATATTGTCGAATTTATCCATGTAACATCACTTGTTTTGATAAAATGGCCAACAAACTTTTCATGTCGGCTAAATCGAGAAACTAATCATTTTATCCAAGACAAGAACCTGTTAGAGAATATAGCGTTTAATCTATTAGTAATCAAGATTAATATTTTGGGTCTGCATATATGGCCATGTTAGTTCTGTAATAACATCAAGGGGACACGATTTTACATTGAATAATTTTAAACTCCATTCAAAAAATATTCCACGCGATTAAATATTTTAATAGAGTCTTTATGTAGCATTCGCAAAAAATAAAACGAAATAGCTCAGCCACAGTCCTAATTCATATCATGTAGAGGGTACTGGCTAGTAAATTTTATATCCATGAATATACGAGTGACGCAAATTTAAAGACAATAAATTTCATTAGTTCTGCATGATACCATCTCAGTTTTCGTGTTCGTCTAAACACAACGAAATATAAAGAACAATCCACAGAGTTCGAAAATTAAATTACTTTAAGACACAAACTAGAATTTTATTACAAATTAGCAGTTCAAACAAAGAAAATTCTGGGATAAAATAGCAAAACGCAGTCATAAAGTGTATTGGCACAAGTATGTTACATTTTAATCTGGCAGCAAAAAAAACCGTCTAATAACATAATATACAATAAAGTTGCAGGTTTTTAAGGAGTAAAATCAATCTTTGCTGAATTAGGAACACATTGCTGGTTAAATGGTTTAAGTAAAATTTGGCTACTTGGTTACAAATTTTAAAAACGGTCACCACACGTCCACATTTTTATTTTTCCATGTGATAGATTACATTAATTTTATCCGTTGAGTTGACGTAACAACTTCAAAATTCAAAAATCATTATATACCACAACACCAACCATTTCTTGGAATCAGGTCGAGCTCAAATAAACAAAGTTTTTGTTTGCATCACACGTACAACATCAAAATCTAAATGCAAACTGCATATAAATATAATGTGTCTTAACTTTATTACCAAAGTTTATTAGAACAAAGAGATTGTTTTATACGGCAATCCCAAAAAAATGACTTTCATCCATACAAATTTTGTTCATATTTTTGGTCTCTACTTCAACCTTTACCTCTAAAAACTGAACAAACGTCAGAGACGGAAAATAGAACCTAATATTTAAGTTGTGTTTGAACTTGCTGGAACTTGCTGAGGTATTAAGTTAACTAAGGTATTATGGTAACTTTAAGTTAACGTCGAACATCAGTAGTTACAACTACGAGCTTGGTGCTAAAAATACAAATTTTGACGGAACAAATTTAATTAACAGAATTATAATTGTTTTATATAGTGCCGACATTACAATAAGTACCTAATTTAATTAAAACAAGTGTAAAACACCAAATGTGGTAGTACACGTGTACATATTGCTACATAACTTGACTATATCATATTTTGAAATTATTTCCTAAACCGCTGAACAATAATTTGGCGTGACTCCTTGAATATGTGTCTGGCGTGTGCTTAAAGAACATTGACAAATAGTTCAGATTAGAAAATATTATACAAGCAATCAAAATAAAATTATTCTGTTCCGTGGCCAGCTTTTTTCGAAACAATTTTATAAAGCATTATAATACACACTTTTCCAGTTTACTTTCAAACTTCTCCAAAACAAGTAATTAAAGACAATTTGAATCGGCATTATATAAAATGGCAAAACAAGTCTACTTGTTTAGTATCCTTGTTGGTATTATTAAACAATCGATTATTTGGTTCTTAAGCATTTTGCTTTTTTTAACAAGAAACACGAATCAACTGTCCACATTCTTGTTCAAGAAATGTACAAATAAATATTTTCTTCTTCAGCTTGTCATCAAAAGAAGTCAAAACTCAAAAGCTGCACCAATCCAAATACAAAATAAAGAACTACAATCCAAATCTGAAATTCTTGAAATCTCTGTTATGAACCAAACTGACCAGAAACAATTAACCCTTAAAACCTTACTGCTTTCTACGGCAGCATGTCTGCAAGTCTTTCAACTTTTATATTTCTCACATAATTCAGCTCAAAGTCAAATTCGTAAGTCGGAACTTTTGCTAGGTTGGTTAACATGGCTTGCATTCCAGGCAACTTCTATCTACAGTCATTTATTCAGAACAAAAGGCCAACAATTAAAATTCTACTTTGATAACTTGTTTACCTTTACGAAAAAGTACGAATTATGTCATTCTAAAATGTCCACCCGGCAAACACCTTATTTTATTGAATTGACAAACCTTCTACTTATTCCACTGTTTCTATTAACTGCGGTTGGAATTGGCCCGTGTTTTGTCTTAGCATTTCATCGCAGATCACCCTGTAAACCTTCCTTGTTAGGTAGTCCCTTTCTTCAGGAATGTCACAAAAATAATGACCAATCGTCAGATATATTTCAGCTTGTATATATACACGTTCAAAAAGGTGTTGTCTTTTTGATAAACATATGGTTTTGGAATTTCGGAGCCCAAGGAACGGTATTCTTTTTCTCAGCTGTTCATATAATTTCAAATATGATTCTTCGTGACTGTATTTATTTCACGAGGATTCATTTGAAAACTTGTAGTAATATATTTAATGCAGTCAAAGTTTACCGACAACTACAAATATTGAATTTACTAAGCAATTCTATTCAGCAAAGCTGTTTATTAGCTTTTTTCTGGACTGTAGTATTAACTAAGTCGTTAAGTGTCAGTTTACTCATTGAACTTGTAGGAGGTACAACTATGAAGAAGAATGTTATAGATATTGCTGTAGTTTTAGTGGCGTCAATAGATGGAGCAGCTTCTATTCTTTTTATTTTGGGTGGAATGGTATCTATTTATTCGAATTCAAAAAGGCTACTCTATTTAATGGAGGAAATGCAATTGGAGGGTAAATCAAAGTACGATAGATCGATGCTTAGATCATTTTGCAAATCTTGTAACAAAATAAAAATTAAATTTGGGGATAACTATTTTATTGAAGAGTTGACACCATTTAAATGTCTGAATTTAGCAATAGACTTGACTTTACAGGTTTTGTTAGTTTTTAGGATAAAATAAAGCTTTTAAAAATAGAATAATGTATATTTAAACATTTAAAACCTAAATGGTTTAGTTTTAAGAAAAACATGGAATACTGATACAAAATAATAAACATTTATGTCAAGCAACTTAAAAACCACATGCTTCTTCTTAATAAATTTAACACAACATTCAAGAATTTGATTTAATTTCACTAATTCTCTAAAGAAATTTTGATGAATTGGATCACGCAAAAGGCAGTTTGAGTATAATTTATTTTATTTTATTCATATACTTCAAAAAGTAGCCTACAATAACTATTTTCTGAGCTGTTTTAGATAAGTCTAAAAAACGCGACCAAGTAAGTATTGCTAAAACCACAAGTTTAGCAAGAAATGGTGTGAGATAGCTATAATCGTTTGTTTATGTATGAACGAAGTTTCAAATCATTGATGAATTTTATTCTGTTGCATATTGCATCGGTATGTACAACTACCAGTAACCCTTCCATTCCATTAACCTACCTCTCGCCTTGCATATGCAGAGCACAAAATATACAGAGGTCAGACAAGTTCTATTGATTTAGTATCAACACATTGTTGTACATACCAACATTGATATTGAACAGAGAAATATTAAAACAGTAATATGTATTTTCTGTGATGTAATAGAGGGTAATGAATGAGGCAAGTACTTATTGGCTTTGCGCTTGGTTTATATAATCGTATCATGTAATATAGGCACCTGACAAAAAAACTGAATAATGTCTAGGGGTATGATTTTGCATTTTGAAATAGCCGGTGGAGACTTTTCACATGGCTATTAAAAAAGTGGATATATTTCAATGGAATGAAAGTGCATAAAAGATGTATTGGTATCTAGTACCCTTAAGAGCGTATCTACAAAGTTATTGTATTTATTTGATAACGTGTTTAACTGCTTTTTTGCTTTCAACAGGAATTTTAAAGTTGAATAAATCGATTAGTGAAAACTTTAGAACAATCTTTCGAGTTTCCTTTTTGATTTAATGCCATCACTCGTTTCAAAAAAAAAACATTAACTACCGTGCTTCGCAATTCGGTAGTTAACAAATCCAATGAAAAATAAAAGTAGACCTCTATGCATGATATGGAACCGGCCGCTGGTTTTATCATGTATTGTTTCTAGATTTGCTTACTTTCTGTCAAAAAACAACTTTAAACAAAATTATTCAATAATTGCCCAGTTTAAGAAAATCAATTGTTTGAATATAATTAGTGACCGCGTTTAGGCGTTTTTTCTGTTCAGGTATCATACCAAAATATTCGGATTGTAAATTTTCCAAAAAAAAGTTTATATGTATTATATATATATATGGAAGATTGTCTGAGAAAGTCGGTTACAGAGTATCATTGATGGAGAAATTAAACGTGTAATTGTTTTTAAAAAAATCTAAAAAAATCAAAAACTGCTTTTCACCTATTTTCTTGATAATTCTTGTTGGCCAGTTACATTATGTTCACAAGCAAACTGGTTGCTTTAAATTAAAAACGAATAAATCCTAACAAGCGGGTTAAGGAACTATAAAGCATTAAGTTTTGAATCATAATGACGACATTAAAATCTGACGAATGTTATTTGCGTCCCAAGCGTAACTAAATTATTTGTACCTAGTTGGTATCAATTCCCGTATATTTTTTAAAGGGTAAGGAATATAAAACTATTTAAATTTGAATAAAACTACTTAATTAAATATGCCACGTGCCCACCTCATAAATGAAGGCTTTAAATATTGAAAATGAATTAGATAGCTTAAAAGGATATACACTTGTTAAGTTTTTTGGCTATACCGTTGTCTTTGTCGCTGGAACTATTTAAATAAAAAAATTGCTTCCATGATACGTTTAAATTTCATTACGAAACATGCCATTGGCAAACTTTCAATGGCATGTTTGAATTTCAAAAAATTTCAATACTATATTTTCGAAAGAAAATTAGTTGTCTACACGTTAGTTAGTTAGTTTTAAATTATTTACTTGAAAGCACCAATGTAATATGACAATATCCTAAACCATTAAAAAATTTAGTTTGAATTTTAGTAACTATAACATATGTAATTTTAAAATAAATAAAAATAAGGTTATTGGTTGTAGTGGTCAAATGTCACATGACACTAATAAAACTAATAAAAATGGATACAAAAAATAGTCAACTTCCACCTATTAAATTAAGTAGAAACAATGGTAATTGTTTATTAGTTAAGCCGGGTGTTCCGTTTTTTAGGGAAAAAATCCTGAAATAATTGTGCAAAAAATTTTATGTTACTAATGCTAGATGTAAAATAAAAGAATACTCACAACTCAACACAAAATGACAAGTTTATAATTTAAGCAGCATTTTATATATTTACTGACCACAGCTTGAATCGCCCTACCAGGTACGATGAATCATAGTGATGTCTTACACGGGAACTAAAAAAAATAACACTCAAGTAAGTAGACAAAAAATACATTTTCTAGACCAACTTTTGATGTTAATCACGATTCTGAATTTATTTAACTGTTAAAACAACTTTTTGTGTGTCAAATTGCATCCACTATAGCTCCAACGCGTGACCGTAATTAACAGGCAAGCTGCTCACTGCTTCATGTTTTTTTTTTTTTTTTTTTTTTGGAAAGTGAGCGTTAGGTCAGCTGATTGACTGCTAATTACGCGCTCGCGTTGGAGTATAATATATTAAATATTAAGGACATTTTCGATGTGAAGTAAGAAATATTTTAATGGAAAATAAAAACATACAGAGTGGTCATGTTCTGCGTAGATATAAATGCTAAGCTTTTCTTAATTCTTATTCAGCATTTAAATTAAAATTGAACCATTCTCTTAAATTCTTTCAGCGTGGCTTTTCGGGATACAACCAATTTAGATCATTTTTCGCAAACTTGACATGAGTAACATTATTCATTAAAAAAAATATAATGTCCAACGCAACACATCAAACCAAAAAAGATGCACAATCTGCTCTTAAATGGCAAAACGTTAAGTAAATAAATGGATGGAAATGTCTACCAAATTAAAATAATTAACAAAATCAACCATATGTGTTTAAACAATCCTATCTATAAAATTTATTACTTTAAAAAAAATCAAGTCTTATTCTGAATTCTCTATTTGTCTAAATTTTCCTTCTTTTCTTTAATTTTCCATCACAATTTTGATCGTCCCATGAACCTTGCGCCATTCTACTTTCCCCTTTCCTCTGCTCCAGTTTCGTTCTAATCGCCTGTCTCAAATTCTGATTCATTTCACAACTCAACTCCAACCTCACCTCCCTCGACTTCTCCTTTCCCCCCGCAAGCACCTCCTCCAGCGACAACCCCTTTCCCCCTCCACTCCCACCTTTCACCCCAGTCAACCACCTCCCCAAATCCTCTCCCATCCTCCTCATCTTTCCACAAGTCACCTCCGTCCACCTCCCCACATCAAAACTCAATCTCCACGTGATATACAAAGGATGCAGTACAAATATCCTCCACTCACTAATCCTCAAATGCTCCATTGTATTCTCCTTCCCCTGCACAATAGCCAGTTTTTCCATTTCCTCTTTACTCAGCCCACTTTTCCCAATCCTCGTCCCCTCCCTCCTCACCACCTCCCCATCTTTCGGATTAACCACCCAACAGCCTTCCTCCAATTTACTCCCAAAAAACTCAAAAAACCTCTGCGTTAAATCCACCACCTCCAAAACAAACTGGTCACTAGTCACATCCACCTCCTCCGCCCCCGCAACCGGAAGTCCCC
>JAQIWN010005203.1:0-10188 GCA_034699025.1 Entomobrya cf. arborea Gr-Col-00668 | reverse complement strand
TAATTATTTTTATAAGAACTCAATTAGAATAATTTTCGTTATACTAGTTGTACTTAGAATACCTTTATGTCACCCGATTTATAATTTGTTTCTGTAATAATTATTTCCTTTGAAAAATTATGACAGTAGCAGTAGTGGCACTCTGTCCCTCTGATGGATATCAAAACAGGCATACCTATGTATACTAATTTTTACCAGTTTTGGTTGAATAGTTTCGAAATATATAATGAAAAACAATAAAATCATCGGGAGATTGTGGCAAAACGTCTCAGTATAACCCCTAGTGTATTAGATGCTATAAAATTATTTCCTGAACATCCTGTCATGCTTATTAGGATTTTTTTCAAAATGTAACTGAGCATTTTGAGGTAATATGCCATTTTTTGCACTCGCACTGCACTACAACCCTGTGTGCTTACTACCAATTCATTTTACTTTCATGTACAAAGATTGCAAGTAGCAAAGCAAAATTAGATAGCGATACGAAATTAAGTGTATTTTAATAACGGTTTTACGTTTTTATTATTTGTTCTAGCAGCGCCATTACAATCCCAACTGTTGTACGACACGCCAAATTACAGTTACGAGTTCCATAATGCTCCAGTCATGCAGACGTTTTTGGCAGCTACTGTGTCTTTTGGTCATTTTATGTGATTGCGGTTTCAGATAGTCATCATTATGTTTCATCTACTATTTAACAATGAAATACATATCGGTTTCTAGTTATATTATATTGATGTATTTCAAATAAAGGATTATTCTTAAACATTTTTATCAGTAGGTGGTGATAATATTTTCGTGGAATTCAATTTTAAACGAATATTTTCACGAATCAATGGAATATTAGTACAGCAACTCTAAACGATAAAAAAATCATAATTATACCTAAAAGGAACTGAGCAAAGAAAAATTTCATGAAATTTATTTGATCAATGCGCATTTTACAAATATTATCATATGTATTGATGGCTAATTATTATTAGATTTTAGAAGAAGTGTACACTTAGGCAATGCTAGAGAAAATGTGTGATGTGATGATGATGATATGAGATTGTAGAAAATTCGCCTGTTGCGGTCATTTCATATTCCTCTGATTTCGAGTTGTAAACTTTATTTTTTATGAACCAGGGTAATTTTCAATACAAATTTTACAACACCTTTTCAAATTTAATTTTTTTATCTAGACTCCCTAAATAAGATAACCTCAAATTCTGAAAGCATAAAAGCTTACATTCAACCTGTATTTTACAAGATAATAATAACATATAAATTCAAACTTATATCTGGCATACCGAATCTATCAACATAATTTTTATATTATGACTTTATTCAAAAACTCTGATTCTATTACAATAAAAATATAATAACAGTCAGTGTCACGGAGCAAAGGAAGGGAAAAGTAAAAATAAGTCAATAAGAATACAATGTATAATTATAAGTTTTCGCCATGATTGATAAATTGACGAGTCAAGTAGCATTCTTGAGTTAAACAAGCCATAAATTAAAGGGTTGGATGATGTTGATAGTCTAACTAGTAGTGAGATAACAGCTTTTCTCCGACTGTATAATATACTTGCGTACTTGCTATAACTGTGCTGGTACTGCTCTTTGGTTTCTAGCAAAAAAAAATTGTGTATGATTCACACGTACACCCTTTTGCCATCCAACCCATCAATTTCATTCAACCATTTCAGTCTCATTTTCAATCTTATTTTATCATAAATATTACAATAATTTTTGTTATTAACTATCTGACATGATGTGGGCTGGGGGTGACAAGAATAAACTAGCAAACCGACAACATGCATAATTTAAATACAGACATGCACTTCCTCCTCAAAGGTTGAGTCGGAATAATACCCGAACCTAAACCATCTTCAGAATACAAAATGTATGCATTTCAGGTAAACTGACGAAACAAAATTTAATTTCAACCATATTTGTGTCTCTTCAAAGCATGAAGGGCATACCAAACCTATGAGCAATATCTAGGATTTTATTAGCAGGATCGTCACTACAAAATCATCGACACTGTAGTGAAAATGAAAAGCAGAAAAAGAAACCTGCTTGTTATAGACAAGAAAAAATAGAGTGAAAAGCACATCAAGCAGAAAAAAACGTTTAGTAGTAACGAGAAATGTGTACAAAATAGTTGTATTCTCGTCAATACTCTACAGCATGTTATTGTCATGTGCAATTTTGCATAACACAATCTGGGAGAAAAGGTTGTGAAATATCCAGTCAAAAAATGGGAATTCTAGGATCAAAAATTCCGAAGATAAATGGAAGGAGTCACTCTTAAAAAATTGAGTTCAACTGAAGCATGCAATCGGTCCAACGATGAGCACAGAATAGCAGAATGCTAGAAAGTAAGAATAATAATAAGAAAGTAGTACATGAAAACGAAAAAGAAAACACGTGAAAATACATAAACCTTTTTTACCTCTTCGTTCTTCAACCAAGGTAGTCTAGTCTGCGGCCGTTCCATTCTTTACAAACGTTTATTTATGAAAAAAGGTTTGCTTGAAATAGCTCTAAAATATGTGTTAGAACAAGTATATATTTAGTTGGCTCTTTATGAACATTGTATATTTATGAGGTAAGGTTAGCACATGGAAAATATGTGAGAGGTTTTTTTTAGTTTTTATTGTATTATTTTTTAGCTACTAGTTTGGTACACAAGTACTTTTAGAGGAAAAAGGTTACTTTCTGCGAAGGTGTTATATTTATGTTGAGTTAGCTCGTATTTTTTTGAAAGAAAACTGACAGGTGCGGTGGCTAGGCACGACACACGTTTTTATGGTGAAAGCACAACAAAAAGCAGTATTATTACCTCGATAATATATGTGCATTGCGGAATACTGTAAAATGTGAGCTTTCCTACCCCCACCACAAAAAAGCAGCCATTCAATCAGGTCGACAAGGTTGTATTTCTATTCTGCACATTTATAATGTATTATGTGTAAAAACCCTTTTTCTGCTTTTTCTCTCTTTCCAGCAGCCAAGTTTATATTTACGTTTAAATGTATAAATAAATATAAAATACTACTGACTGACAAAGTATAAACTTCAGTATATAGGTACCTTCCTAACAAGCTATCACCGTATCGTCCTTTTATACTTTTCGTTGCGTACAACTTACACCACCACTTTACTTCGAAAACTAGTTCTAATAAAAAATGTTACCTCATGTTCTAAACATTTGAATTGGATAAACCAAACCAAACCACGCGATTTATAAAGTTGAGGTGACTGTTTCACTTTGCGATTCAATTGTAGTGGTTATATACGATGACGATGTGTGTGTGCTTCTGTGCATAAGCAGAAGAGTTACTGTGGCAGAAGGGTCTTGTTATAACTTTCACATGTTGTTTAACCAAAATCATCCATGCTGTGAGCGCTAGTCTAAAATAGGTGCATACGTTTTATCCCACCGGCAAAATAAAGCAAAAAAATCTTTAGAAAGGTTGCGTAATGTATGTCGTAGCCGTAGCTAGTTTCAATTTCCACCTAACGCGTTTCTCTGTGTGTGGATGAGGGATAAATTGGTGATACTGCTTGCATGTCTGCATGTTGTTATTTTTTTCAAGGCCTTCTGACAGTGGGGCACATAATATATATTTTTAAAGAAAGTGGTTATTGAAATAAAGTTCAAAGTTAGCCAAGAACACCAACGTTTATTCAATATAAAATGAAAAACTCAATGACACAAGGAATTTTTAATACAGTGCAATTTAGTGCAATGTATTTTAGGTATTCGTACAGGTTACATTAATATTGAATACTTTTGTCATATATCATTCGTCGGAGAGAGGACGCATGTACACCAGCACCAGGGTTTTATATGTAGTCTCTTTCTTCAGTTTATAAAGCCCAGAGGGTCGCATACTTCCGTTCTTATAATGTCGTTTGCCTATAGTGATAGTATTCGACAGGAAAGTGGAAAAGGAAATAAAAGAAAAATGATAAGGTCTATAAACTTTATAGATAGTTTTTATAGAGCTGCAGTGTCCCTGATACATTTAAGTACAGGAAGTATAAAGTGTACAGTCTACAAAAAGAAGAGTGTCACAATGGTACGAAATAAAATGATTTTGTAGGCACGTGTAGCGGCTTTATCATCCCTCAAGTGCAACTGCGAAGAAACCATGCAGTTTTAAATGATATCGTTTACTTTCCTGTACAAGCTATTTGGAAAAAAGGGTGGATCAATGGCATGTATAAAATTGTCGATCCCCTCAATTTTTCGTCTTTTTCCAGAGTCCGCCTTTTTTCTTTCCTTTGTTTGTTCAGGAATAAATTCGTCGGAAAGGGCATTATAAAAATGCAGTTTTTATAGAGATGTTTATTTTATACATGCTATAAATGCCTGGAAGTATATTCTATATGAATTTTTTCAGGTTTAGTATAAGAACCATAAAATATATGAAAGTCCTTGAAAAGATATATGAACACAATAGTATACGTACTAGGCTGTATCGTTAAATTATAAGGGCAATGGTGATCTACGACGTGGCAGTATTAATGTTAAGCCCATTTGTTGAATAATAATAGCATTATATTATCATTTGTAATAAAATTGTTAGATGATACAAATGCAAAAATGGGAAAGTAAATAAGCATTTACACACGTAAACGCTGATTGAAAGAAAGTCAACCAGAAATAGTGAAAGCAGAAAATGCAAAGTTTGTAATGCCAAGTCACGACCTTTTTTATGTTGGCTTTGTTGAATCATCAAATTTTAAATGTGTACACATGCGTCGAATAGCATTGAGTCAGAAAAGCAAGCCTGTCTGTAAGTGTGGAATAGGATAACGAAATTCGACTCTAAAAAATCTTCAAGACAAGAAGGCGCAAGGTACGGTGTACGGAAACAAGAAACGTTTCATGTATGAAATATAAATTCTTGACATTTCTCGGAAAGACTAGCGATCTATCTGACTTTAACATTATTTCTAGCTTGGATGTCAGCGAAGGAGGAAGATCTTTTGTCTTTTACTGGTAGCGTCATAATTCAGAAAAAAGTTGTTGAAATCAACTGATCTCTTTTATTCTAATTTTGAAGGTGTATATAGCCAAAATCCATTACCTTTATATATTCCCAAGCTGGTATGTATATTTATACTTCATGCAGCATAGCCATTAGGTAGGTGCTAGGATATCAGGAATCAAACAATATCCTTAAGGAAGGATTAAGAATTAAGACTACATATACCGAACTATTGTTTTTATCAAAACGTACAAACCTTGACAGAACTATTTGAGTCGAGTTGTTCATTTCTTGGCGTGAAAGTGTAAATATTGCGGAAGTGTAAAATCGATATTATGCCCGAATTTATGTGGGCTTGTTAAATTTGCAATAAATATTCAATAACATATATATGGGTGGTATTTTGTTTAATATTTCTCAATATCCATATTCTATTTCTACTCAGTTTCTTATTTCATATGCGAAAATTCTAAAAGGTGTACCTCAAGCATGAAACACTGTTATTACCATTTCTTTTGTTGAGGTAAAATATTCCATTTATGCAGGATATTTCTTACCCCGTTTAAAAATAGTGGAATTTGAATACAATCAGCTATTCCCATTTCCCCGGCCAACGTCATCATTACAGCAGTCGTCATTATAACTGTTATCACAGTATTATCAAACGATGAGTTTTAGTTCAGTCAGTATTACAATGTGCTCGTGCAGTAGCGTTATTACAACCTTTGGTTCAGTTAATAGCTGCTTTGTGACGAAACTAAACAAGTAGAAAATTAGATTGCTGATTACTACGTACGTAAGACTACATGTATGTATCTGGGCTACTCCAGCTTACTGTGTACATGCCACTGCATTACAATAATATGGCATAGTTTTATCAGATTATGTTTCTTGTTGGCTAAAAATATATAGTAAAATCCTTTATGTGTCATTGGATCGATTGATTGATATTTAGGCGTTTTCCCACCAACCGTCCGACCTACGATTTCTAATGTGACCGAACCAATTTGTTTGGATTGGTGTGCCTGCCGAGGGGGACCAAAGCACTTTTAAAAATAAAACCTCAAGTCTTTTTGCTGCGACTTGTATTCCTTTTTTCTACTTAAAATCGACCAAAAGGCAAAAAATGGGGTAAAACATTTTGAATGTACGGTATGGTACTAGATTATAAAATATGAAACCTTTTTGATAAATATTGCATTTTTTCAGCAATGGTTGATGGTCTGCAATATTTGTACTATTTACTGTTTACACGGTCTTGAATTTCCCCTTTCTTCATCCATGTTACGTCCATTATGATTATATCATATTCAAGACGCATTATAAACGCTGGGAGATTGGTTTTAATATCTACCGTCTCTGAGATTTTTTTATTGACAGGGAAGAAGAAAAAGAAGGATGAGAAGCTGTCAACCCAAAGGGAAAGGGATCTGACAGGATATAAACGCAACTCTGTCGGGATTAACTTAACTGCTTGTATTCCAGCATTACCAACTTTTATAGTTTTTTCTACACTCCTCTCCTTGCGATCTTAGAAGCACCACTAGCCATGAAAAAAGACCAGAAGGGAATATTATTTTTCAGACTATGAAAGGAAAAGGACTAACAGTTTACTGGGTTGGGTAGGTAGGTGAAAGTAAAAATTAAAGGTCTCTCTAGAGAATCCATTAATCATTAGTAATGAACCTTTCCCTCGTCTGCTGTTAACCTTTCTTTTTTTGTTCATGGTAATAATATGAAGTGGTAGACTAACACAATGAACCAAGTGCTAGTCCTTGGAGAGTATAAAGTTGATCCGGCTCCTATAACACTAATTTTCAAGTAAAAGTGTATGCTTATGTTATGGACATGGTGTATGGTGACGATGATGATCATGATCAACATTAACAACGCCATCATTCTCATCATTTTACCAACCTCCCATCATGTCTTATTACTATCTCATGTTGAATCAATAGAGTATATGTAAAAGTATATAGCTTGTCTCACTTTCTTCAGCGTAGTACGCTACATGTTAATGACGCTTTGTTCAAGTTCTCCTCAGTTCTTCAATGTTCTGAATATTATAGCATACTTGAATCTTTCAAAGTCAGTCATAGTCAGAGTATGTATCTTAGTTTATTATTATTCCTAGCTTTCTTTCCTTACAAATTATAATGACATTGACTGTTTTTCACAAGAGTAGAACCTTGCTTATTTTTACCTAACGCTGAGCAAATGAGTGATTAAACAAGACTGGCCTATGGCCCATGAGCAAACAACGTCACTTCAAATTTTAATAATTGAAATTTTTGCTTATCTTCATGAGCCAGTAGATTTTATTAAAGATGATGCGTTGAAAGTAGAGCACAAAATGTTCTACTTAATTAAGTAATTACCACACGAAGGAGTGTTTCTAAGTACAGTATTAAGAGAAAATATATAATATAATGAATTTTGCATGGTTGTTTGAAATATTTTTAGTTTCATACGTAAAAAATATTTTCAAGTGGGAAAAATGACAAAAAGATGATACGTCACAAGAATTTTCTTCAAAATGTCCAGAAATTTTTATTAAAGTAATTAAAATGCTTATTTGAGTATGTAGTAGGTACACAATGCACACACTTTATGTTTGCAAAAATGGTATAAAATTTCAGCTATTCAGTTGGAGTGGCATATAATGTAGAATAGATATGAGTGTAAATACCCTTGGGAAGTAAAGATAACACAGCTTACTTTATGAATAAAGTACACGTGAATGCATGTTTGAATACCCTTTTAATTGCATACTTACACCTTTTTGTATTCAAGCCAGAACGAACCACTCAGACAGTGAACTCCTTCGTTCTATTCATTAAATCCATTCTCGTTAACTTGGCGCTTCATCTTATGTCTTTCCACCTTTGCAGTTCCTTAGAATCAGGAATTTATTATTATTATCAGTATAATATGCAACTCTTCAAACTATCAGCACACTTGCATGCTTTTTTAGCCTCGAAGTGCATTTGTTTGCTATTTTCTCCAGCAGAATGAAAAAAGAAAGGAACAAGTGCACTTGGAAAGAATATATCGGTATGGAGTGGAAAACACTACATTATTTTGTGGGAAACCCCCTTCTGATTTGTTCCTTTCTTTTGTCAATTTTCTACATTTCTGCTTTTCTATTTTTATTCGCGTACTAACAAGGATGAAAACGAGCTCAAACGACATTGCTGCAAGCATTTTTTTCTTCGATCCATGTTACGTCTACGACCCAAAACCATGCATTGTAGAAAGAAAGTGGGAATGAATGACATTGAATATCGCGTGTACGAACGCAAAGGGAATGATTTTTGCATTTTTTATCATTCTTCTTTCCTACGTCTCAACCAGAAAACATCAATCCCATATTCATATGAGGCCTCCATACACCTTAATTCTATACTTTGTGGTTTTGAATGTGCATATAAATAACTCAAGTACGTATATCGAGTTAACTGTGCCATTCTTTTTGAGACAAGCCCTTAAAAATGTCTATCAACGTAAATGAAGTTTGTATCTAAAAAACTGAAGGTACTACACAAGAAGAAACAGAATGAAGTTCTATAAAGTGATCCTATACTTGTTGGAATATAATGAAATCTTCACAATTCAGGAATCATTATGGTGAAAAGTAATCGATTAAGTACGTAGGTAGTTTTCTTGTACTACCTTTGCTAGTGTATCAAAGATGAAACAAGCATTGCAGGCTTATTGGTTGATAATAAAATATAATATGTATGAAGAAATGCTTTCAGAATTTTGAAAAAACTAAAGAACATATCCTCATTACCGCTAGTGTAGATAGAAACTTTAAACTAATCTAATCAAATGTGGAATATGGAAACAATGAGGGTTCAGAAACATGACAGATTACAGCGAGGAAAATAGGTCCTGTTACCTCACAAACTGCGTCAACCTCTATCTCCCTTTTTAACCTAAAAAATAATGGCTTTGAGACATTAATGCAGGGATTCTGGCAGCCATTATAAGGTGATGGATCACATTTGGCAGCTAATTTTAGTAGATAAGTGGTATACAAAGACCCACAAAATTACAGTTTAGAAAAATACATGCTTTCTGTGTTACTTCAGATACATATATACGTATTTAACAAGGTCAACGAAAGAAATTAATCTAAGCTATATAGCCTTTCCAGTGGAGAAAGTCGAATGCCCAAGATTAACTGATAAAATTAGTTCTGAATTAAGAAAATTTTGGCAATAGATCTTATCAAGATTTTATACCCAACCCAAGGCCTCAATCTTAAATGGAATATCATTGGAATGGAATATAGAGAACTTTACCAATATTGACTAATACTACAACGTTGCAAAAGAATAAGTATCGATCTTTTATATGCCATATTATTCATTCAATAAAATAAATTTCCGGTGTGAATTCAGTCTAGCTCGCTTTCTTCAAAATTAACATTTTCCATAAGATCCATTAGCAATACCTTGCATCAAGCCATCAGTAAAACTAGGCTACATCATCGTTTAAATAATAAAATTGGGCACTCTCAATACTCAACTTTAACTTATTCCTGTCTTTTTTGGATGGTTTATGGCATGCTGCGGGTGACAAATCTGCCAAGATACTACCTGCTTTGCTCCTCTACACGTACGTTTCCGTTCTCCATTTCTCAAAATGAATGGTTTGAATGGATGAATAAAGCAAATGGCATGAATTAACAGGAAATATACCGTTTCATGTCCGGATGTAGAAAATATACGACATACTCATTCTAACTAACTTTGAAATGGAAGGAAAGCGTCAGACGATTGAAATCAATCACCAAAGTAGTAGAATTTTGCTATAGATTTTTTTACTTGATTCCCATTCGCCCGGCATACAATTCACACTACTGCTTTAAATGCGGGTAAAAATGGTAGCGTTTTTTGCAGTAAAAGCACTTGAGGATTTGAATGTTTGCATAATAGGCAAAGTCGATGAGAAAAGATATTATGTAGGGATAAAATTTCCTTGAAATGCCTTTTCCTCTCCATCTTTATAAGTGGGTTTGTTCAGGTACGGTACGACTATTTTCATCTTCTCATCTTGATGGTGGTGATCACACTAAAGAATACTAATATCCGTTTTCGAACATTTATGGGTACCACACATTCTCCTACCCCCACAGATTTTCATAAAATGCCGATGCATGTCGGAAATCGCAAGTAGTATTATGATGCTA
>JAQIWN010005202.1:0-10189 GCA_034699025.1 Entomobrya cf. arborea Gr-Col-00668 | reverse complement strand
AAATGAATAGTTTATATTTTAGTGCATGTTTTTATGTTTCGAGATTTTGTTTCAAGAGTTGAAAGTTAACTTTGGTCAATGTTTGCTTTGGTCTGGTGTGGTCCACCAAAAAATTATCAACTTATGACACGTATCTGCACTCACTTAGTCAGAGTTTTCATTTTATATTTATCAAAAGTCTTGAATTCATTCCCTCATGATATGATCGAAGTCATTCCCATCACATTCTGACAGTATATCACTAAAATTATCATCAACATCATCAAAAATCCACAAAACAACATAAACAACTTGAGAATACTTAAATCTGTTATGGATTTTTATAGAGAAGCAGTCGAGCAATAAACAAAAAGTAAAAATGGTCATGTGTACAGGTTTTCAACAATAATAAATATAAATTAAAAATCTGGAGTATCTGCAACAACAGTACAAGCACATCTTTCATAACTAATAACAAGACAGTGAATTTTTGCTGTAAGACAAAAAATATCCAAGTATCACTTTTTAAACTTACGGATTTTCTTAAGTTTCTTTTTCTTTTCACCCGTGACGTCCTTCCGCTTTTTCTCCGCATATGGCACATAGTCGATAACATTATTGCTCCGGTCTGTTTCTGGTGCTACTATTACCGGTTTTGACATTGATGAAAAGGCTGATGCACTTTTCAAATTAGTTTCCACTGGTTGGGTCGTTGGTTCCATTACATCATTATTCGAGATTTCTTGTTCGGGATGATGAAAAACTTCACTTAGCTCATATTCCTTCACCTAACAAAAATAATAGCAGCAAAGCCATTCAACAAAAGAGCAAGAACAAAAGTTCAATACATAAAATATCCCATCTCCCTCTCCCATGTCAGCCCTCTTTACTCATAGTCATAACACGTAGCACAGAAGAAAGAAGCATTCATCTCTGTAACTTTTTATAACAAGCGCAGCAGATCAGCCAGCAGGAGCAGAGTTAGCGGCGTAGTAGCTCATACTCAGGTTTGCATATTATATGCACCATTGCTGCTACTGGCACACTGCTTCTCAACAAAAATGACTAACTATTTCAAAGTGTTTCTAAAAAGTCATATAAAAACTCAAAGATTTACAAACGATCCCTCTTCCGAATAATAATGTTCTGTTCGAAATAGTTCAACATTCAACACACAAGTGAAAAAATAACCCTTTTTTGTTCCTTCTTTTCATTCCAGAAATACTTATGATGTGTGTGGTTTGGTATACTTTTTTGCAAAGATTGCAAAGGGTTTCAAGCTCATTGATGGCTCTTGAATCTGATTTATTGTGTAAGATATCTTGCAAAAATTGGCGTTGAGAAAACTAGAAGACGACTCGTACTGCCGGCGCTTGTTCGCATGGATACGACCATTTGCCATGTTTAATATTACTATGTTGTATCCTATCTTCAAATCTTTCGTTGAAGAAAAAAAAATCTGACAAAAATTCTCTTGGATTTTTTTTTTTCATTTTTTTTCTACACGCCTACGTTTGCACATTATACATTGAGAAGAAAATCGTATATTTCATGTAAGTCAAATAAAGTGCAGAAGAAGAAGAAAAAAAGATTATCCTATAAATGCATGACTTGATTTCGATCGTCATATCAAACCTAAATGGTTCACGGAGAAATGTAAAGAGGCACATCAACATAAAACGACTAAAAACTTTCTCTTTATCTTACAATACAATTTCTTTAACAATTTAAACCGCTCGCACAAGCAAACATGACTTTCATTATCATTCCTTTTTCTAAGCTTTAACTTTAGATGTAATGAAGAAAGCACATCTATTAATTTACAAGACGTAGACGACATATTATGCAATTTGCCTTCTTGTGTCGGCAATGTGACGTCCTTCCAAAAAAAAGACGATTATTTTTATATCACAAGAATTATAAATATTACACTTTAAAAAACTTCAAGAAAATCATCATCGTCTTCGTATACAATACGATTTCTATTGTACAAGTGAAAGTAGGGCCTTTTCTCTGTCTTTGGAAAGAAAATGGTTCCCTTCTGTTGGTCTCACAGACTATCTCAAAAGAAAAGATGGTTAAAAATTTCTAAAGATGACTAGAAGAAATTCTTTTACAGAAAAATCTAACAGCAAGAACAAAGTACTACAAAACTTTCTCTTGCTGCTATAAAGGTTGGTAAGCTACTATGTATAGTTTTGTAAAGAGTGCAAGTAGATAGTAGACAGGTGGTTGTATGATGTATGTGCGTGTGTCTTTAAAGTGAGATAAGATATAAATATATTTAAAAAATCCTGCATACCTACCATCTATATTTCTAAACGTTAAAAAATTCTAGACCGTTACCACACACACATGGTAAGCATGTAATGTATGTAACTTTGTAAAAGCTTGTTGGTTGTACGAGCACAACACTTTTTACTTTTCTTTGCCCTTTTTAATAATTCTCTACATCCCTTTCTCCCCTTTTTTGTAACCTCTTGGGAAGGAGCGTCATAGAAAAAGAAAATGTGCCGAGTAAAGAAAGATAAACGAAATGTGGTTACATTGTGACAAGAGTAATCCCTTTTCCTACAATTGATGAGAGAGTAGAAGAGTAGTCTAAGTTACCTTGAGGAATTGAAAAGATGCAATTGGTGGCAATGTTTCTCTGTCACTGTAGTAAAACGATGAGGCAGGGTGGTTTGGTTGTCTAGGTGTGAGACGTTTTACTTCAGATCGTGGCTCCGTCGCCCAATTCGGGGATGTAAACGTGAGTCCTATTGTGTGGTGTTCGTCAAAGGATGATGGTGATGATATAACAAACAAAAAAGAGAAGTGACTAACATCATTAACCTCATCATCATCATCTTTTTCATCTTTCACCACCTTACCGTCATCGTCTTGTACGTTTTGTTGAGCAATCTTGTTTCTTCATTGATTTTATGACATGATCGATCATCTAAACCTTTTTATATCTATGAATGTACATTTATGTTATATAACTGCAAATGATAGCACAATGTTACCACCAAAAGCCATCATCATTCAGCAACCACTGTCTAAATCAACGTGATCACCATCATATCAAAAGGTAATAATCATTATGACGACGACGGAGTGGTTGCTTTAAAAAAACACACATCATCCTTTTGTTTTTCTTCTCTTTTAAATTTTGCAATTTTGTTTGCAAACTATTTGTTGTCTTACCGGAATCTGTTCCAGCATCCAGTGGATCCACCTGTGGGACATGATAAAAAATTAAATATATTTACACAAAATCTTATCAAAAACTTTTTTTTCAATAGGATTTGCTTTGTTCCCAAGTTATTGTAGTAGTAATAGCTATGCAAGTTTGAGCACAGAAATGCCAATAAAATCTAATGGAATTTTCAACACACATACCTCGATTGTAACGCTGTCTATCCAACGGCCGTTAGAGCACAAGTCGTAGCTATCTATTCCAATAAACCAATCTGGCGATGGAACAACACGGGAAATGAGAGATACCTGTGTACATACACAAAACCATAAAAATTACTAAAAAAAACATGTAAAACTAAAAGGCGAATAGATGTATATCGTGTATGTAGTTTCTTGCTGAAATCCTTTCAATTTTACATGTTATGATGGGGAAGGGAAATTTTTAAGGGTTATCATGAAGCTAAGAGGCTCGAGTACCATTTACGCTTTTTGCTGTAAAATTTCATACGCTAATGAAAATATGTAAAATGTATTTATGTACGTGTAAGTCTTTTTGAAATAGTAATTAGTTTTTCTACACATATTCTGATATAAAAGCACACATACGTACAACACTTTACGCTCTTGTGATTGTGATATTTAAGTAAGTAATTTAAAAGGGGATGTATCTAAATTTTGGTAGAAAGTTATAGAAGAAGATTCAAGATCCATTTTTTAGCTAAACTTTTTGATTTGAATCTATTCTCTATTTATACGTACAATATAAAAAGACTTTGGGCATCCAAGTAATTAAGTTTACAAACATTTATAAGTTCATTAATCGAACTTACAATTTCAAAAACCTAAAAACAAAAAGGTTGTTAGTTTACTTCCGTTATTTTTGTGAGTGGGAGTGCCACTTGATGAACTCATTTCCGTTCTATATGTTCACCGATAAAAAACATTCATACAAACAGAGTACCGGAGGCACCGCTGTTTATTTTTAAGTATCCTCGAAAACCGGTAAGCTTGACGTTATGGAAATTCTAATAGTCGACTCTTAGTAAATACCTTCGAACAATTTTTACTAAAAAAAAATGTAGGAGTCGAAATTAATTAGTCAAATAAGTGGAAATATTTTTGAAGTAAACTCCGTCGTGTAAGATTTTAAAAAGTTGTAGTGATTTGGGATAGAGATGTGATGGATAGACAGATTCACATATCAGTCAAGGCCCATGTGTCTATTTAGACACGTCATGTGTCTATATAGACACTTTTCACGTGTCTATATAGACACGTGGGCCCTGACTGCATATGTAAACTTATAAAAAATAAAAAATAAATGGACGGATTATGAAAATATTCTGAGAATTAGAACGAAGTTTGAACATGTGTATGTATTTTCAATTCATAGCCACTTACTAAGAAGAATAAAGTTACTACTTGAAGTTCCGATTGTATATATATAATGATTAATCATTTCATGAGAAAGTATGCATGGATTTAATTTTATCTACCAAATTTTCGTTTAGTACTATTTTCGAAAAATTAAACAGTCATATTTAAATTAGAAAGGTCAATTCGACTAAACAATCGACATATTTTCGTCACTGTGTAGTGTCGACTAAAAACGTTGTCACAAGGGTATTGGCTCCCGTCGAAAACATAAGTTTTTATTACGTTCAGTTTTGGTCTAGCTTCTAGACCAGACCAATCGCTACCCCGAAACTATTTAGCTAAATAAAAAGTTTTTTTTGTGAAGATCATGACCTCATTTCGAAATAAGTAGATGAATAAATGCAAAAATCTGAAACAGCTTATTATCTAATCTATTATTCTACCCTACAATATTTTGTGTATAATGATACCTTTCATGCATCATTTCAACGAATATTTCTTGCAAAACCTTTTTTACGAAGGCTAGTTAAATATTTTATTATAGATTGTCTATCTTTCATACAATCCCGACGAGTTCACCTGGATAGCCAATATCATTTCCTTCAGTCAACAAGCTGCAAAAATGCAAAAAGAAGGAAATCTGTAATTAATATTTTCCCTACTCCACATTTACCACATTTCCACGCTCCATTTTCACGCGAACTGGTGCTATTACTTGTAAGATTCATGGTACATTAGGTGTTTTTACAGCAATATTACATGCTTAAGAAAAGTAAAAGTATGAAGTGTTTTTTATAATATATTACCCAAAAATATTACGTGATATGCATGATTACAAGTTACAAGTTTGACACACATTCAAACTAAAGACAGAAATATCATTGGATCGTCATCAGCGTTTGGTTTTTTTCATACTATCATAATATGCCATATAAGTGAGCAATTGATTTAGTATTTAGCATTTTAAAGATTTGGATAACGTCTAGTAGTTCTAGACCAAGTGTGCAAATAAAGCACAGGTCATGTGTCACTCCTACTTGCGTCGAACAAGTAAATAGAATGAAATATCAAGCATGCAGTTTAAATGCACAGAATGTAGGTACGTATCTTCTGTAAACATTACGTAATATTCTTCTTAATCTCACGATCAGATTTTTTGTAAAAAAAAAGCGTCATCATAATCATCAGTCAGTCGGTGGCAGTCAGTGTCTCCAAGAAGTGGAACACACATCCTCCACTTATGTTTCTAGGTTAAGAAGGAGCATGTTCGACACTAAAAACAGCAGTTTTGCGGTGGTAGTAAACAGTAAATAAAAAGGAGGCATTTTACGGGTTTTATTTGATAGAAAAAAGAAAATACATGCATCCATCTCAACTAAATAAAACACACGAATGTATGTGAATAAATTAGTCCAGGATCAGGATCAATGTTTCTAGTTTAGATGCTTACCTAAATTTAAAGGTAAGTAGACCTGTTAGAAATATTTTTTAAGCATAAAAAATACCATGTGGTGTGCTCCTTACTTGTTACCATGTATCCAATTATTTTTCTGTGCACCAATTATTTTGTTAGTTTTGGGAGTATAATTTGGTGTCTTGGTATCGAGCTGTATGTACGTACGTATAAGCATATAAGTACAAGGAAAACAGTAAAAATTCCATTAAGCCAGTATTACTACTTAACACTTCACTTCCGCCACAAGTCTTTAAATAAATGCACTATTTATATCTTTGTGTTTGCTAAAACAGTTGGTGTATTTAGTTTGGTTTGATGGATATTTTGAATTTTATGATGCCTTTTTTTGCAAATGTAAACCTCACCCTTGAGTGGTTCCCATCCACAAAGAATTCGGCCTCTGCTCTTCCAACCCCTTTTGGAATTGCCGGAGCAATGAATTCGTCATAAACGCCGCCTTCTCCTTGAGAAAGCTCATCCAAAACATCCGACGCTCCTGTCTCGGAGAATATGCGAATCCCTTCAGATGCCAATTTTCCAAGCTGGAAAAGATGAAAGGATTCGTTGTGGGAACGACCTAGAAGAAAAAAGAGGGAATTGAATAAACACATTATATTCTTTTAATGACTAGTTTATTAAGATATGAAAAGTTTTATATTATTTCCTTCTTTCATCACTCAACGACAATATCATTCTAAAATTACATTTTCATATTATCTTTAATGGCCCTCTTCCTTTTTAGGGAAAAAAAGAGGAAATTAAATAAAAAATCACACTAGGTAATACAAGCATGGCAAATAATTGCCCCTCGTCAAAAATATTACCATCCGTTTATTACCATTCAACCATTACCGTTCATAATTTATAATCATGTCATCAAAAAATACTTTACTTCACAATAAACTCTTCAATGAACCTTCATCTGAGAATATACGTTTTACAGTGATATCACTGGATATACATATTTTTATTTTTATTTTAACTATGTAAATACATAAAATCCATTGTATCAGTATTATTCACTCATCGTATCTGTGAGCTGATAATGATAAAAATATGAGTACAGTTGGTTAAATCTACCTAGTATCATATTGCATAAGCATTCGACGCTTTTCATTCGACATAAAACAGAAGATATATGAAAAACGTGCGTGAGTTATTACTGAAAAAACAACCAACTAATTCCTTTTTCATTCCTCACAAGTCTCAAAATTAAGCTATCAAAATTGCAAGCACGCTTTACAAAGTAATGCATCACTAAAAGTTCTATTTTTTGGGATTCGCCTATAACTCCGACCTAACATAACCAACTGTGTGTATGAGAATATAATATAGCGTCGTAAATTAGTATGAGACTAACTCAAAAGGTAATTTTGTTTATAAAAAATCACAAATATTAATCAATTTTCAAGTTCAACTTTATTATTAGAGGTATTGAAATAAGTTGTTTAAATGGGTGCTACTTTGTCGACTCGTTGCCAGTTAAAATTATGACGTAGGGGTTCCGTAACTGCCAAAATTTGAAGCCAGCATGCAAGCTAAGGGTGTTGATAACTACTTCCACCAAGAACATAATCATTCAGTTCAGCATTCGTTTTACGAGCTTTTGCTTTTTATGAACAAGAACAATCAAGCAATAGTAATTACTTTGTCACCTTCTTCGCCAACAATGGAATAAGGAAATTATCGTCATCTTCTAACAATTTGTTTGCGTTTTACATTTCCTTCACAGTTGTAATTAATCACTCTAATTTACTGGTAGATTAGTTTTATGCAGTTTTCCTCCCACAATCGAAAAAAGTAAAACTGCATTTAACCATGAAAATCACACTTGAATATTTGTCATTATCACAAATTGAGAAACTGGTAGCAGAAAACTAGCTTTATGTTTCAACATCTATCTATAAAACAAGTGATAAATGATGCTGCCAAAAATTACAACAAAACACGACAAATTTAAAAATGAATGAATAGCAAAAGATATCAATCCTCCCACGATATGACATGATGTGGTTAAAAGAAATGTAAGCTTGAATGCAGGTTAACGACATGTGACATGTTACCATAGCTGTGATAATAAGTATTTTATTCACGGGAATCCCTTTTGTCGCAATCTACTTAAATTTCAATTATGCACTTATGTTAAACGTTAAATGAAAAATACTAACCAACTCATTAACAGTTTCCCACCGCCTTCACTTCAACCTTGTCATGCTAAATACATGAGCATATACATGTACTTCTTCTTAAACATGAACAATTTTTATTGACACACTAATGGATATGGGCTAAATAACACTTCCTCATTATATTTTCATCACTTCATAAACTAAAAATATTGGTCTTCATACTCTAAAGTTGATCATAAAAAGTTGAAGTGTAACATTAAAGTTAAATTAATTTTTGAACATTCAATCTACCTCGTCCATTCATTCATCCGTTTTGTAATTCATAAAAAAACAAGGTGGGTTGATTATTGTTAGAGACTCGCTCTTCACGACTGATCATGTTGCGTTACTAACTGTCCATTAAAAAGTACAATGAAACAGTTTGAAGACTGGCAATGGAAAAAAATAGAAGAGGAGAGGATGATGATATGAATATGAAGGGCATCCGCATTTACAAACACATACAACATATTATAATGCGTGGGTGGTCAAATGATGGTGGTAGTAAAATATAAAAAAGAAGACATTTTATGGGACTGCATACTGTTTATTACAAGATACTCTAAATGAATTCACCTTAATAACTGCAAAAAATATAAAATGACTGCTTGTCAAATAGCCTTTCCCATTATTATCCTCCTGATGTACAACCACTTGAATATTATAATTATGATTACTATTTTGATAGAGCAACTCAATGCAAAAAAAAGCGAATAATATTTTTGACAGAATTGAAATCAGTCCATCAAAAAGTGTTGAGCAGCCTCATTTATAATAATGTAAATTCCTCCCTTCCACCAACAACATCGTCTTATAAAAATAAATTAAAACGGAGAGGTGTCCCAATAAAGTTATTTTGCCTTTTAAATTTTTATATTTTTTACAACATCCAGTCATGTAACCCTGCATTCATTTTGGTTACTCAACTCATTAAGAGGCAAGCTTTAAAAATAGACTACTACCAATAAATACCACCCACGGTTTAATCGGCATAATAAATAAGTAATAAACTTTTTATAAGAAGATGACGATCGTAACAAAGTCATAGTCGCGAGGATCTTGTTTCCCTTCCCATTTCTCTTTTCCAATTTGTTTTTCTAATGGTATATACGCATATATACATATGTAGTTTTGTAAGAAAAAGGTTAAACGAACTTGTTTTTATATCATTAATAATGTATTGATTAAAGTACCTATATGAAGAGATACTCTGTGTCCATCATCCATACAAGGAAATTTAATGGATGCACATTACATGTATATTCATGAAAGTAACAAAAATTGTGCATGTAATAAGATCAACTTCATTTTTATAGGGCAGGAGCGAGAGCGAAACAGTGAAAAATCAAGTCGAAAAAATCCATCATCCATCTTTTCAACTAGCTTTTCTTATTCGTCTTTTCACTAAAATGGTAATCTTTTTTTTTTGGTGCGCTGATCTTGTTAAACGAGATGATAGAATAACTGACAAATCGCTATCAACTCTCAAGGAATGAATAGATGTCACGTCGCACATCTCCAATAAAAATATACACTTTGTAAGAATGTGCGTTACGATTTACAATTTTTTCACCTTTGTTTTTTATTCATTGCATAATACATACATATCTGCTGTTTAGTTGCGATGTTGTCTGTGTACTTGCTGAAAAGCAAATTAGATAGGTATGTATTATGTATCTCTTGGAATTTCGTTCCAATGTGTCTTTTCTAAGTTAACTACAGTGACAATCATTTGTAACTTTTTTTTCTGTCTCCTTTCTCTTTTCATGTGACATGTTGTTCATTAAAGACTAAACATGTATGGATATGTGTGTTTTTTCTATGTTTAACCCTTTTTATTTAAAGAAAAAAATATCTAGAAAATGTCGGAAATAAGTTATATAGCTTGACTATTCGACATCCGACCTTTGGCTGACCCGAACTTGTCACAAATTCTATCATGTAAACTTAGTTTTCTAGTGAATTTCTCATGATTTACAGCTAGTTACGGATAAGTCGGTCTGTTCTCTTGGGGACTGAATGGAAT
>JAQIWN010005201.1:0-10192 GCA_034699025.1 Entomobrya cf. arborea Gr-Col-00668 | reverse complement strand
TGTAGTTATAGAGCCGATTTCGTCGACATGCACATTGTGCGTAGGTATGTATGTTTTCAACTAGCCATTATCATTAAATGTTTAAAAAATTCTTCATATTCGAGTATTTAGGAGTTCGCTGATTCCCTGAAACTCATTTTGAATTTACAGATTTCGAAGAAAATTTATTAAAACTTTTGTGGGGAATGTTTGACAGATTACCAACTTTTGTTATTGCAAATTATTTTCAGAAGTTATTAGGAAGAGGATTATAAAATTGGACATCTTTAAATATAGGATATGTTTTTAATTATCAAACTTTTGTAATCAATGAATTCATAGAAATATCCTAGATTGTTGCATCAAAATGTTAAGCTACTTTTATCTAACCACAATATAAGCACATGTTACATATGTGTATAGCTAAATCCAGATAAATTTCGAAATCTTTGTATCGGTAGCCTCTTCAAAGTAAATCCCATTCAAAAAATCCTAACAGGTAGGTATTTTAATTTTCGTATACTCGTGTCACCATCCACGATTCCTTTATGCAAAAGATGTAAGCAAACTCAGAAAACCCCTTTTATAACGCATGATTCCATGTTCTTTTTCTTGAGCCCAACAAAAACTTCATTATTTCCATCGTATATACGTACATATTTTAGAAGATTGGATGAACAAAGTTTTTAGCAACCATAAAATCCTTATTTGTCGCTTAAATATCTTCAGCCTATCTCCAACTAAACTTTTTTACTACAGTTAGTCTGAATTCATTTGGCTTTTTTTCTCAACACATAAAATTCGAACCTGTATTTTATGTGCTTTCCCCCTTTACGTTGCGTTTCTTCAGCAAGAAAAGTAAAAGTATGTTCACTTGTATACGCACAGACAAGATTTTGAGTGTTGTTTCTGAAGAAAATGCTAGTATATTTTACAAAAAATGTTGACAGCCAGTATCCGCTTTTGCTTTTATGCAACTTTTTTTTGTCTAACTATTTGCTCAATAACCCCGGTAAGGCGTAGTACATTACGCACAAAAAAGACACTAAACGACAATTCTATTTTCATGTAAAATATCACAGAAAGAACTTTTTTCTTCTCTATCATAAACTGTTTGACGATGATAATGACGGTGCTTCTTCAAGGTCTACCGGAATTCGTAGATAAATAAATAAGTGCAGTGTAAAGCTGTGTGCTCGTATAGTGTCTTTAAAATGGGTGCTATAAATTTAAAAAATTCGAAGAGATGAGACAGAATTTTATGAGAATGCACAACATGAACTTGCGTAAGTGCTGCAGTTGCAGTACGAAAACACTTGGCACGATATTCGGTGTGTTTTATGAGGGCTTTACTTCCTTCTTCTCTTGTAGAAGGAAATGCAACTACAGCAGCAAGCCGGAAGGACAACAGAGATGCAGAGGAAGGGATAGAAAAGCCTACGGGGCAAAGATAATATATAATAAACCTCGACAACTTAAATACAGGAATTCTTTCCGAGATATTTGCTTCCCCTAAATACTTTTACTTTCCATGAGACAGCGAGCGACGTTGTCACTGTCACTGCTGGCGCTACTGGCCGGGTGAACAGTTCAGTTCACTTCTCGTTTCTTGTCATCACAGCTAAATTATGAATGCACATTTTAAACGAGTTCTATTTTGCTCTTCACCACTCAGCTTCTCTTCAGTCTTCCAGATTTCTTCTCATGTTCAATGTTAAGTCGGTAGTCAACAATTTGTTCACCCGAGGAAACGACAGAGAATAACAATTATTATTAGTCACTCAAGCAGATGTGTGTACATAGATGCGGTGACTTTGGTTTTTCCTTAAACCTTGAACTAGGTAATCCACATGCATTCATACATTCCTACACAGCAAGGTTTGCGGAGAAAATCCTTTTAAAATCTCATGTTCATTGCCACGGTCATATCATTATCATCAGAGGAATAATCGTCATTCTCATCTTCAGAAGCACCAGCATCGACCTTCCCTTTTCTCGGTTCGCTATCAAAACCATTTTCATGACTTTATCATCAACCTCCTATTCTCATACACTATCTTTCTAATTTATACAAGGATATTAGTAAAGCACACTTTACAGTTGTAGAAACACAGAGGCAGTAACAATGGTAAAAGGTAAAATTGTGAAGACAAGGCCAATTTTCAGTAGATACTACGCACGAAATAGTAAAAGACAAGCGGGAAAAAACACGACAATGGTGGTTTTGCTGGTTTTAGAATATTTTGTGTAGATTAAGTTGCATCGCATGATAATAACATGCCGTTGGGTTGTACAAACCTTGCACAGTTCCCCTAGGGTTGCCTTCATTATCAAAAGACGATTTCATGCCTGATGAATATTACTGTAAATAATCCCATGTCCATGTGTTGTTTTCTTGGTCTCCTCCTCCCTCATCAGTGTGTGTATACCTAACCTAACGACTAACCAACAACAAAACGCATACCTTCTCATCAAGCAAGGACAAAAATCAGCATTTCCTTTTTCGTTCCATTGCTATATATCTCAGCATTTATTTTCTTTGGTTGGTTGTTCAACGTTTCATTTATTCATTTTCACAATTATTCTCAAAGAAAAGGCTAAAATTGTCTTCTCCGCCGAGTTGTCTTGTCCCCTCTTTCTTTTTGCTTTCTCTTGTAAGTCTCGCACATTTTGCTTCTCTCATGTTACCACTACCCCTTCCATTTATTTCGGAAATATGGTATAATATGTGAGATAGTAAGGATGAGACAGCCATTCGCCATTGAATAAACCGAACAAACAAATGAAGTGATGACTAGTGGTGAGGTCGGTATATATGTACATGTAAAGTAAATGAATGAAACATAGCAATGCAATGAAATCTTTCTATAGTGAAATGGGTTTCCTTCATTATATCCGTCAACACACTTCTATTGAATGGACTGTAGAACAGGGCGAAAGGAATATACCTAGCCTTGCAATCCGTAAATATTCCACCGCAATATTGTTGCTCCCTCCAGCTTATAAAGAGAAAATATAGGCAATCTCAACATCCTTCGCTGAAATAATAAAAGTAATTTTACAACCAAGCCAGTATCTTTTCAAAAGGTTTTCTTTAAATATCCCATTACTCCTCTTTCAAGAAAATCGTGAAACTGATGAACACGTAGCATATACAAACAGTTTTGTTACTTCTTTACATCGCATTGCTTGTTTTCTCCTTTTACAACCAAACAAAGTGCATGTAAATGTACGTTTTGTCATATAGAACGTGCCTATATAAATATTATGCAGGGAAAACCGTTTGCGTTTCTCGTATAATTAACAAAGGAACGGAAGCACAGTTGGTTTTCCACGCTTCCCGTTGTTATTATGCATCATAGAAGCATAACGTCATCCTTCTTGAACGTAGTCCCAGTCGCTTCTGCTTCTCTTTTTTTATTCCAAAACCGACAGGAGCAGCAATGCAATTCAACTCAGCAGAGTCTTCATATTTTTTATTGCTTCATGCAATACGATGCAACATGCACAATAAAAGAATCGCCCAAATTTTGTTTTCATGAAACTATACGCAGTCATGTCTGCATTTTCTATTTTAAAAACAAATAAAATTTTACTACAGAAAACATAAAAAGGTAAACGAAAGAAAAAAATGATTTAACCAAGAACAAAAAAAGAGGAAAGTGAAATACACCTTTATACAAATCAAATGGGATTTAACAGTTGTTTCCTTCAAATTCTCCTAAAAAAGTTCTTAAGAAAATGGTGGGACTTTTGTCATTTTCGTTTACGCTGTTTTAAGTGGTTATTATATGGCTAGGTCACATTTAAATAATGACTACTGGAGCAACTTCTACGTGATGATAGTCAAGGTCGAACATATTATGAGATCTTTTCTATTAGGTAACCTTCATCTTCATTTAAAATGAAATGCAGCGAAGACAATATCATTTGGTGGTCTCAGTCTCAAGTCTGTGAGAAGCATTAATGTTCTCATAACAAGCTCAAAGCTCGTTAGGTAGACTTTTCTCCAGTGGTGTATTGTATGCTTTCTTATAAGTAGGGTTAGGATTCTTATGAAATAGCATGTTTTTCATTAGGCGTCGTAGCTTCCTGGAGACACTATATCTTTACGAATCAGATGAAATGGAGTAGATTAAAACCCATTTATAACGGCATATTTGGCATATTTTCGGGTTTTCCGGCATACGGCATATGCCGTGTCATATTTTGCAAATTTCATAAAAAATGCTTAAAATTCTGCTAAATTCATGATAAATTGCTTAAAATTCTGGTCAATTCATGATAAATTGCTTAAAATTCTGCAAAATTCATTAAAAAATGCTTGAAATTCTTAAAGATTTGGATAAAAGTTGCTTTAAATCAGTAAAAAAGTATTGATTTTACCTTAAAAACCCAACATGGTCACACATACTTTATACAGTGAAATATTATTACATTCTTGGCAAAATAAGAAATCTTGCTATGAATTTTATTTTAATCGGGTTAAATGGAGGTTTGTATGGATCTAAATTAAAAAATGTATGACCTCTTATTTGTATTGTGACTTATTATTACACAATATTATTTCATTTAAAGTACATGGTAGTAATTGCTTACATAATTTAAAGATGCATTTGCACAACTCAAAACGTTGGTTTTCAAATTTCCAAATAATTAACTTACAATAAACAGTATTCTGCCATAACTCGTCTTATTAGGGGTTCCACTTGTTTTTTGTGAATTTTTATGGTTATGCCGGCACTCCAATTTAATTAACAAGTAAAAATAAAAGCATACTCTTATGCTTTCATACTAAAATATGAAAATCTGTTGACAGATTTGGGAAATTTTAGGCCTTTTTCTCTGTTTTTACTGGCATATTTAGTGGCATATTTCGCCATTTTTAGCGGCATATTGGCATGCATATTTCTTCAATTTTAACGGCATAAGAATCCTAACCTTACTTATAAGTATACATGTGAACATTTATAGTATAAGTATTGTATATGATCTTGGGCTTATAAGTTCTTACCTTGTAAATTTAATGAGAGCAAACTGAGCATTCCCAAGTGAATCCAGATAGCACGTGACAATCCACTAAAAAAGTATTGCTGCCTCTGCTCATGTTGCCGGCATGTCTTTCCATCTTGTGAAGTGTTGCCACTCATTGATGAAAGGCAGACTGATGACGTAGTGTTTTGGTAGTGGTGTTGATGATGTTGACGAGTAGGATGGTGATTCTGGAGCAAGTAATCTGAAGAGGTAACTGAAGCTGTAGTATCAATTTCTCCAGTTGGGGCATCATAAGTAGAATTAAATGGGGCGGTGGTATGCAATGGAGACAAAAAAGCCGAATCTGCTGCCACCATCGTCACTTGTCGTTTACAAATCTTTTTCTTCTGCTGCTCTTGTTTCTGATGGAGTTGATGGTGGAGACATTCTCCAAAGTCATTACCACCATAATCATCCCTTCGTTGCCGGTTACATGACAAGCATCCAGCAACAGTGGTAAAAGTGGCGTCATCATCAGTAGCAGCAGCAGCATTCTCACTGATGCTCTTGAAGCTACTTGGAGTAGCACTACTATTCTTTCCTCGTTTTTCCATTGATGATAATTGATGTTCAAGACCACTTATCTTGCTCCCCTGACTTCCGTCCTCTAAGGAGTTTTTCTCCCCGAAAGAGGAGGAGGGGCTGATCATATTATTATTGCTCGTATAACGTCTATTGGAAGAGGAAAAGGAGGATAAATGGCTATATCGACTACTTTGCTGATTTTGTTGTCGGGGAATAGCATCATCATTAGCATCGTATAAGCTATTAGTACCGGCATGACTTTTTCTAGTCTCACGTCTTCTTTCCATTTTTCCCACGGTTCTACCCAAACCCAAATCAAAGTCTTGCATTTAGATTCTCGTTCACGAATAAACGATTATCAGACCGTACTTATACCGTTGTCCCTGTTTACACTTTCAATATCAAATTTACTTTAGAGAGTTCTGCAATTTACACAATTATATTTAAATACAAAGCGACTCTCTTTTCAACATTTTCATTTATGCAAAATAAACACTTTTCGGTTTTCTATACAATAATGCTTTTCTACTCAGAAAACAAAATGACAGTTAGTCTGAGTGCATCAACTACTAAAATACAACTTCTGCAAATAAAATACAATCTCAGTTCACACAAACAAACTGTATATTTGCTCTTTCACAAAAAAACATGTATTGCTATACTTCTTGACTTATTCACTTTGCAACAAACTTGTTTTTCCTCTTTTGTTCCAACAATTTATCCAGCCAGAAGAATAATGTCTAGTCAGACTAGAAAAGTGCGTAAGAAAAGAAAGGAAACATCGTTGGTGGTGGTGCGATACTACCACACACACTGCCTAATACTAGTAGTTGGCTGTGACCAATTTGTTGACATTAGCTATAACTCATGATCAACTTTGCTTTTCCTTCCTTATCTTTCTACAGAACTTGTTCACAAAAGAAGTCTACACTTTATTTAGTTCCACTGTAGACGCTTTCCAGTTAAATTATCCAATGTTTATATCACGTAGAACAGAGTTGTGTTTCCCGTTCGTTTTATTCTTCTTTTCCTTTTCCAACAGTAATATAACTAGGCAGTATCCCGTGAATGGTGTTCAGTTGTTCAACTTCTCAGCTTATATGAATGTCTTGACTGTAGTGGCACTCGCACTTAAGACAAGACTCCAGAGTTGCACAGTTCCTAGTAAAATAGAGAAAAACATGCACATTTATATTATTTATATAGTTCACAGGGTCCTTGTAAGCTTTATTCAATTATTTGCCACATATATATAATTCAACAGCATTGGCACAAAAGAAGGCTTGAAGATATAAGCTATAAGATGATATTATTAGCGAACAGTTTTAGTTCATCCGAACATAGGCAGACACATTCAAGAAAGATGTTATGTTGCTAAAGGAAAGTGAAAGATAAACCCTGAAGGGCAGATATATGGAGGATCGAATGAGAGTTTGTGAGAACGGTGGAGAAAGCGATCGAGATGAATAACATGAAAACCATCGAAGAAAAAAGATTTGCTCACTCTTTTTTGTTTTCTTTACTTCAACACTTTTTCTATAGATAAACTGGCAAGATATATCCGAATAATGTGCTATATATCTCGAAGCGGTCTGTAAGCGATTTCTCTACTTCCGCTCGGAAGAACTATGTACATGTATGCCGAAGGAAAAGTGAAGTTTTCAAGTGCGTAACTGCTTCTTATAAAAGGTGATATCTTAGTGAAAGGGATTTGCTCTTTGAATCCCTTTTTTATAGTATCTTGGATGACATTTACTGATCTTATTGTACAGCTTCTTCAGTTGTCCACTTAACCAAACTTATGTATGCCATGAATGGATATAGTATATAGCAAACTAAAAATGTAATAAAGCTTTTGAATCTTCTAGATCATTGTCTACGTTAAATCACCTCGCATATATAATATATGTCAAGGAAAAAGTAGAGCAAATTTGCTCATAATGATGCAAATTTATCAATACATATATTTTTGTGTAAGTTCTGAAAATTACAAAGATGTAATATTTAATATCATTAAACCAAATAAGAAAACAAAACACTTCACCTTGTACTGAAAATCTTCCTTTTATCAACCTAAATAAGCATACTTGCATGATGTAAATACAAACATAAGCATGTGAAACGCAGTGAAATGAAAAGATATGTTTACGAAAACAACACGTATCCAAATAACTGCCTCCGAGAAAGTTTTTCAGAATCGCAGTATTCGCAGTATCTACACAATCTACAGAATCACATCCCAGCTTTTTATGTGAGTGATTATAAGCAAGAACGTAGATGAAAAACAAGAACTGTTTTATTTATTTATTTCCTTTTGCTGCAGCACATTACTCTGTATCTTTCTAATAGCAAGTATTTCAGAGATGATATGGTTTTCTTGGTGCTTGTCTATCAGTTTACTTGGCTTTACTTAGATTCATTCTGGTAAACAAGTACACACAATTCGACAACAACAAACAAGAAATGTATAATAGTGTAAGTATAGAGAATATATGAACATTTTAAAAACACATTGCACCAGTGTTTGCATTACGGATTGATTGTTTGCTACCAAAAAGAGGAAGTTGTAACACGTAGGTTTTGGGCTGTTTCGCCAATTCTTTTCTTGTTCGATTTTATGACGCTGTTTAACGTAAAAAGCTTCATGTCTCAGATTTTTTTCTATACACTATAATATGTGTTTATATAGTAGTGCTTAATTACACACCGGCTCTCTTGGTGGTGCTTACCAAATAACAACACAAAATCACATCAGCAATAGCTCAGCAGTACGTAGTTCCTCCCAGTTGAATTGCATGTAAAATGCTTATTGTTCTTATTTCTTAACTGTAACAAAAACAACTACTTTTAGTTTTGCTGTGATTGTTCTTGGAGAAGGAACACACACGTAGTAGATTCCTTAACATAATAATAAATACGAACGAAAGCAAACTCTTGATGTAAATCGCGAAGGACAGAGAGTTGTAAAAAAGGTAATATTAATATTCCGAAACTCCTTCACACGGTTATGATGAGTGTCTAAAAGAGCACATAAAAAATCCTCTTTTTACGAAAACAATTTCGTTTTGTTTGGGTGTGATGATGAATAATACAAGGGACCAAAAATTGGATATTCTCTTTTTCTATTTTTACATCCGAGACTTTGCAAGATTAGAAATACAATATTTACGCATTTCACCGGTATGCATACTTTTTTGTACTTTAGTTCTACCAAAACACGGGGAGACATTGCATTAAGGATTCTGACCTAATAGGTGTTTATTTGCATAAATCGTTTTCATGATATCAGCCCCTCTTTTACAAAGACGTACTGAATTCGAGTTCTTCTGTGACATAAATTTCGAAAGAGATACGGGTTTGGCTCTCATTATCAACGAATGCAAGGGGGAATTTATTTATTTTACTCTTACTTATACCAACCTATTATTTAAATACATGCATAAACGTTTATATCCTGTGGCGTGGTGTTCCTTGATTTCTGAGTCTTACAACGAGACAAAGAAAATAACAGTGCTGTATAGAACCAAAGACAAATCATGCTACAGAACATTTAAGAACCAAGCTCCTACTAATCGTAGTTTTGGCAAGCAAAATTTTATCCTACCATAATGTCATTAACTTGATGTATAAAATAGGAAGAATGGGTATGCCATGCCTCATTCATGTCACTGACATCGGATAGCATGTAGTGCATTCACGTAAAGCAATATCAAGCAAAGTTTTTAGCCTTTCAGCGCCATACTTTTTCTAAACTCAAGGAAATTCTTCTGCAATTGACAAAAATGTGTTTTACGCCGGCTTTGGTTAAATCCCAGAGAGAGTTCCCGTTGTATAAAAAGTTTTTAAGATTCTTCTTTCACAACCAGTATCAGATTTGTAGAACTCAAAATGTTTATGCAATGATATGTAATGCATTGGTATTTTTAGTGCAGTACAAAGTACTAACAATGCTGCATATATATCATGTAATATGCTTTTAGATACAGGGCTAAATCTTTACAATTTAGATATTTTGCGAATTCTTAATATTTGTACATTTTTTTTGTACAATTGGATACATCGTTTATCCATCATGATTTCAAATCGGTATAACAAAAGATGGACAGCAACATTCTGTGAAACACCGCGAAACAGTGAATGCATAATTAAAGCCTTTATCTTCATCATTTATATGACAAGTGTGCTTAATTATGAAATTGCGGGTTGCAGTTTTTCACGCTGCCCGCTTCATTTGACATAAAAAGCAACAGTTTAACTGTTAAAACACGACTACAAGATTTAAGAATTTATTTCTCAGCTACAAATTATACATTGTCCAAATACTAAACATGTTTCCCTTCTACAAGTGTGATTCTACACCCTTCTCGGATGTGAAAGTGTAAAAAAATATTTTCAGGCAGAAACTAACAATTAAATTTTTACGTTACTAACATTTATTAGTAAAAAGCGGAAATGCCAAGGTTGAGAAAAATGATTTGTTTTGCAAAGTTTTTCTAATTTTCCATACACCTGTACCTGCCTTGCTCCATCCACCTTACCAAAGTGCAATGATTTTTCAATATAGGTATGACCATTCTTTTTGCTAATGAAAATGTCCAATATTCTTGAAATTGTGTATTATTTTCATTTCAAGCTGCCTATTCTATTACAATTA
>JAQIWN010005200.1:0-10194 GCA_034699025.1 Entomobrya cf. arborea Gr-Col-00668 | reverse complement strand
TTGCGTCTCGTCAATCCATCTGTCGACCATTAGTCGTCAATGGCGTCTAGGGTCGTCCATTTATTCAACTCAAAAATATTTTCCAAAATCAACAAATCGCCACCATTACAAAAATTAGCCTCCGTGGAAGAGTCCAGAGAACCGGCGTCTTTCAGGTCAACGTTCAACGTACATTTCAAATATTTCAACAGCTTTTTCCTAGCTTCTTCACTCGAGTCGCAATATTTAATTTTCAAAATTCTCTGCAGCAAAATTTTTTAGATTCCTTCCATCTTGTAATATTTATGTATTAAACAGGTTAGGTTTAGTAAGGTTTGGCCTCACTAAAAAATCAAAATCCTTCAATAGTTAAATCCCTCCAAAAATCGCCGTCAAAAACCTTTCTCAACCTAACCAAAATCTAACAACAATGCTCCAAATCAACTAATTTAATAATAACCAAAAGTCTCAAAATGCCCCAAATTGCTTAAAATCTCTAAACTCTCCAAAAATTCATCAAATCTCCAAATTTCCTATAAAAAAAATCCAACCCAACACTTGGTCCATCACATGATCAATCATGAAAACATACAAAAAACCGACATTTAAATTTTTACATTACAAGTTGTTCAGATTAAAATCAAGTCATGGTCCTTTTTTAAACGGCGAACCGGATAACCTCATTACAAACCCTAAGTTTACTTATTATTTTAAAACAATACATGTTCAAATATTTTACCCAAATTCTGGTAAAGTCAGGTACTATCACCAATAAATATATTCTTTGAATTAATTGATTTTCAGAAACATTTTCCCTATTAAAATGCCTCATCTTGCCTGCTGAAATGTTCTAACCAACCTGGTCAGTATAAAAAAAGGAAAATGACTTTGGCGTTAATCGTTATAATAAATAGTCCGAGTGCTAAAAATTACCGTTCTGAACTACGATTTCATTATGAAACTAATTTTCAAACTTAGCTGTTGGAAAAAATCCGTTTAAAATTGGTAAACAAAAAACATTCTCGTTACACCAACATTAGGTTAGTTTAAGTTAGTTTTCTCTTGCAATTAGATGAGTCATTAAATTTATTCATTGACTCATTTTACAAACCTACATTCCCCTATCAAACCTTTATTTGCAAATGATTTATTGTGTTTCGCGTTTGTTTTTCTTCAAACGCTTGTTCTATCTTTTTTCCATCTTAGTTCATAAATAGATTAACTAGTAGCATATATCAGCACATTTTGATTTTAAGCTTTACGCAATGAGATAGTAGAATGTTAAAAAACAATGAAAGACTTGGTGACTTGGTGTATATTGGCATTACTTATTTATACCACGTGTATATAAACATAATGGTTTTTTGGAAAGGGGCATTGATTCCACTTTTGAAAGTTAAAATCTAAAATTTTTATCTGAGCTATCATCGTAAGAAGACTTAAGTTTCCGTTTGAAAATGGTCTTTATAAAATTTGGTTATCTTCTTACGTTGAAGGTTAACCAATAAAATTAATCTTTGAGTATTAACTTGAGATGTGTAAACATTGTGTGTTGTAAACTGATATTTATAAATCTAGTCAAATTAGTTTTAGTAAACCCTGTTCCTTTAAATGACGACCTTGCCTCCATGAAGTAACACCAGTTGCTCTCTAGGTACAGCCACATTTCTCAAAATATGAGTTTTTTACATTCTTTAGCAAAGTCAAATAAATCTTAACCCAACTGACATTTTGACCTTGACCGTTAAATTTTGATTTCAGGCTGATCAAGATCATACGACAAGATTCAAGCCGTTCCGCCGTCGCCCGGAAAAGTTGATCTTTTCGTAGGAAGTTTCAAGTGACTGTGGAATAAAAAAGAAATATAAATTAGAAAATACAGTTCTTGCATAATTATTGTTTGTTGTATTATACTAGCTAAATATACTCAATTCAACTAACCAACATGTGGATAATTGTTAATAGTTTGTTTTTGTGGGGATTCTACTTCATATTGGAGCACGACTGAATTGGTTAACTAGTTATTTTTAATAAGTATTTGTGTGAATCTTTGTTCACCAGCTACACAAGTACACAAAAACAGTTAGAAACCATCCGAATTGACTTTTTTAAGATTAAGTTAAGAAATAAATCATTTTACCTTTCTCCCAAACAACAATACTTTCAATACAGCAAAAAAAACATTTGAATTTATAACGTGTTATTTTGACTTATGCAAATTCTATTGCAAATTTTTAATAACTTACTTTTAATTGATGTTCACTGAAAATAAGTCACAAAATATTTTTTTCGTTTGTTTACGTCTTAAAAATCAAACGTCTTAAAGCCAACTAACAAAATAACAATTTACCAGAGTGAGGCTGAGAAACGCTTTCAGAAGTTTGGCTTGGTGAAAGGGATGTTTGCCACCACTTTGAATGAACGTGCTTGGTGCAATATGATATTTTCTTTATGAATGCAGTTAGAAATTATGAACAAAGAGCAAGAGCATCTGTTGTTTAAAAAAGCTATGTATGCATTAGTTCAATGGTACCTGAGTAAAATCGTTGTTTTACCGATCACAACTACAACTATTTTTTTGCTACTGACATATCCAAAAATCAATGTATGCCATCAAATATGCTTTACTTGAGTCAGTCTACGATATTTTACTTGAGCTTAAATTTTAATCACAAAGTTGGCTCTTAATCAGATATAGATATAGGATTGCAATGAGTTCCCAAAAAACCAATATCACACTTTAGTGAGCTACTTTATTAGCTACAGCTAATACATACAAATTGTTTTATGAACGTTTCGGGTTGTCTATACCGTTACAAATACTTTGAATATTTGATAAGAATGCTTTCTTGGTTTGAGTACGGTATTTAGGCTATATAAGAAGTTCTATCCCTGACGATCCTAAAAGCCCAGCACAAGTCATTGGATTCCTTTGGATTATCGCTTCCTCATCCGCAAAATTAAGTTTGTTTAACATATGGGAAAATGGTTTTCGCGGTTCTAAATTGGACGTTTGTCCATCCTTTTTATGATAAAAAACATCCAACAAAATAATTATGCCGCACGGTCTCTATCCTTTTTTTACATCCCACTTTTATTTAATAGAAGTTAATTTTTAAATAATCCGACCAATAATTTAGTTTGGGTTAAGTAATTATGTGTGAGTATTAGAATAATGTTCATCCTAATCAATATTTTCCTTCGTTTCACAAAAGTGTCTTTGATATGCATAATATGCCTTGTTTGTAGACTCAACTTGATTTACACTAGTAATAGAAATGGTAACTACTTGTAGTTAATGCCTGAGGAATACAGCAAATTTTGAAGACGAAAGTTATTCTTAATTGAGCCTGGCAGTTTAATATATTTGCACAATAGTAATCATAGTGTTCGCTATATTTCTGTGTACGCTTGCTTTTAATTCACCAATCACGCCTTAATTCCTCTTCTCCAAATCAATTGTCTTCTTGCCTTTAGACCAGCATTGCATGTTGATTAGATCGGGGTTGAATCCACTTTCTAACATTTTACCTGTTTTTTTCTTCTTATTTGACCCAACTGACTGGTAGGCAAATGGAAATAGCTGCTAAAGTTCAACTGAATTGCACCAATTATTATTTTGCACTTGTCAAACGATGATTTTTTCTACAATAAAAAATAAACTTGTCGATTCTCTGATATTCTTTATGCAAAATATAAACTAACTCGGTCTTAAAAAAGGCATTATTTTCTTCTCAACCTAGATAATTAGACACAAACTAACTTCTAATAAAATATAAGTAGGGTGTAGAGAGAAAAATAAAAAGGATGGAAACCGTGCGGCATAATTATTTTGAAGGATGTTTTTTGATCATAAAAAGGATGGACAAAGTGCCAAAAAAGAATGCACAAGAATCGTATGCCTTAACATATTTGGGTGTAATCTGCCGGATTATAAAAATAAAAGGGTTAATCGAATTATTGTACGGCTTGATAAAGTTGTTGTTAAAGCTAAAACACGACACAAAATGTCTAAATTTGGCTTGTTAGAACAGCTTAATTGGTTATTATGCCAAGAACGGTTACAAATATATACACTGAATTATATTTTTAAACAAATATGGCATAAATCTTTCTTTACGAACTGTTTTACTAATTTTCAAAAGAGGGAGGATACAGGAAGAAGCTATCATTTGGAAAATAATTTCATTTTGCCACGAATGAATACAGAGTTTGGTAAAAGTTCATTTTGTTATCGTGGAATTTCTTTATGGAACAATTTACCCAATGAAGTTAAAATGTGCATTAGAGGGAACAATGTCGACATCATGGTTCGAAAATGGATAATGGACCAGCGAAATAATACAACCACCAACTTATATATATAAATATTATTTTATGTTAATTATGACGAAATATACTTCTTTTGTTATTCGTTAAAAGTGACAGTTACATGTAAACAGATTTGCAACATTGTTTTATTACCTACACATCGGGAAAATATGCATTTGCATATTCCGTATACATTTACCAATCAAATTTTGGACTCGGATCTAAATGTTTCATATGAAATAAAGCATAATGAGCTCATGTTTTAAATGCATATTTGGAGCCTTAAGAGCATATTGCATATGACAAGCATATTTCTCCGTTTTACGAGCATATATCATGCATTTAAACAAAAAATTGCTAAAAATTAAGAATTTTAAGCTCGTTATTATTAAATTTACACTGGAAAATTTTGAAATGTGTCTTATTTGTCGTTATCAGTTTTCAAAACCCGATAAATATTAGTTTAAATTATTCTGTAAAGCAATTTTGGGATTAATTGTTGAAAATAATTAATGAAATTACAGAAAAATAGAGTTTTAAGTGCATATTTAGAAGCATATTTTAGTCATTTTAAGTGCATAAATGCATGCATATTTCATGGTTTATACGTGCATATTTTCCCGATGTGTAGTTATGTATGATGTCTCTTTTGAAAAATAAATTTGGCAATTCCAATTTCAATTCTGGCATCATCAAACTAATATTTGCTACATGCTCAAACATATCGCATACACCGAAATAAGTTTGACGTGCTCAAAATTTGCAAAGATTCTTAGCAATAAATGAAGTGTTACCTTCACCTGTGCAACCATTGTTTGTCTCGGAGTAATCTTTTGGATTACTGGGGCTAACTTAGAATCCAAAAATGACCACATCTCATCATGGAGTTTCAAATGGTGGATAAACCTACATCTAGCAACAAGTCGCTTCACTTTTTTCATCGAAAGAGAAATTAAGCAGACGAAGCTACATGACACCATGAATATGGCAACTGTAAATGTTTTTGTGTTTGGTTTTGGCTTGACCAGTAATTTTTATCAACAGCTGGTTTCATGCTATATTGATGTTCATTTGCTGTGTGTAGCCATCATGCTGTCGCAAAGTCATTTTACAATTTGATATAATGTACGGGTGATTGGAAGTCGATAAAGCTTCATTTTTTGGAAGTACAAATGCTCTCCCGGTTGATCAACAATACTTTGCGATCTTTCGTGCTGTGCGTAATCATGGACAGCTCGTTTTATTTCTCAACCAAAATTGACACCACATTAGTGGAAGGTGGAGCAAAAGGACTTGGAGTGATGCAAATGCTCCTGGCAATCAGATTGGCATATTTTTCGTCATTAAATAACGCATTCTTTCGCTTTGCAGAGGAAATGTGCCGAATAGTAACATTTTTTGTCCAATAGGATTAATGAGTAGTTTTCAGAAATTCACATGCAACTATTTTTAATAGATGGGAACATTAAAAATTTGGTTGTACGACGCAGAAAACCGTGTAGCATTGTTACACGTTCCTGTGCCCGAGCTTCAAGTAGTGCTGGTCGAAGTTAACAGTCTTTTGATTGGAATTCGTGGATCCGACATATTTACAGTTGATTACAGCTTTGTAACCAATGTAAGTTGAAAAATTGTATCTGATTTTTACCTGTGGAAAACATTGCTAAACAACAAACTTAGCCACGTGTTTTATCTTGCAGTGTATGGCAATTGTGCTTGGATAATTCATCATATGCGTCGAAGATACGCACTAAAAGACTCCACCAGGAATTTTTATCATATGGGTTACATTTACAAAGAACAATCAACCTCTAGTCGACCTAAAAGAATGATGACTAAAGTCTCTTGGGAATCCGCCACATTATAATAAACTTCTCGAGAGAAAACATTTGACAAAAATAAAACCTGACATAAATCATTTGAAATAGTGGATTTATTAATTTCTTGATAGGTACAGTTTTGTTGTGCAATGTCAAGCTTTAAAATTTTGTGCCACTTTTAATGATAGTTTCGTATTCAAATGACACGCAATATAAGGTTTAAACTTGAACCCAAAAGGATGTTGAGAGTTTAGACTTCTATCTCTAAATATTATATAGATTTAAATGTATTGTTCACATCACTGTTACTGAAAAGAGAAATAAGATAAGCTATTTTTTTTAAATATCAGATAGTCATCATGAATCGATTTTAGTAACTGATGTCTTAATTAGATTTTTTTCGTTTTGTATGAATTTTGCCACCAAAATTTACCACACAAGTGCACCAGCTTGAGAAAGTGGAAAATGTTACCAAATTTCTTTCAACAATTTGTATGGCTGCATCTACAGGTAAACAGTTAAGCTTTAAGGAAGTTGAAATAAATATTTTTGGTAGAGTTTGATGTACAAAATCGAATGAAATTAATTTCTAGCCTAAATGAGCCCATTAAAGTTGGCCAGCACAAGTCAAAATATAACATTGCCGCACTCATTGTGATACTAACACACGTCTTAAATGTGAGCTAAGCACCTGTGGGGCATTTCAAGAACTATGCAAGTAGTTGTATAGTGCCATGTAAAGTAAGGTTCAAATACTTTGAAAATGTTGTTGACAAGGCGCTACGATTTAAATTTGGTACCTATGGTCCTTTGCTATTTACTTTAGAAGTTCTAGCAAAGTGATGAAATGCCCTACAGGTTACAAAGCGAGAGAGAAAAAACGAAGTAAAACTAAAGCCAGCGCTAGCCGAAGAAGAAATGTTCACATATTCGCATAATTTGCTTGTGCGTACTTCAAAGAGGGTGGGGTAAAATTTACCTGTCCAGGTCAACTAAAATATAGCCATTCCAAAGAAAACAAACCCCATTTAATTGTTTGCATTCAAATCTTTTTTGTGATACCCATTTCACCTCGGTTTGCAATGTATTCGTCTTGTGTTATCCTAATTAGTCAATTCAATTTCAGCGATTAATTACTTTATGAGTTTCGAAAGTACCTTAGTATTTTTCTTAATAATTAAACGCTTAAAGTAAAGTTGAAATTAAATTCCAACGGTGTAAAAACTAGTTTACCCGAAACATTTATTGATTTTGTTAAAGAACCCAAATTGTTCATATTCTGGACGATCGCTTCTTGATACTACTTATCAGGTGTTCAAGGCATTAACTGTTTCGGTTATATTGTTTTAGAAAACGAATGAATGTTAAATACTAACTACAGTAGTTATCAAATAAAAGTTTTTTTTTTGGTAACATGGATAAAAAGTGAGTTTAGAAGTAAATCAAGCAACAAAAGCAGTGAAATAGAAAATATAAAAATGCTCTGGAATCACAATAATTAATTTTTTAATACTTTACTGTATTGTGGAGTAAATTGTTAGATGAGTCATTTAACTGTAATAAAATCGGGAATTTTTATGGCACTGTTATTTATATTTGAAAACATGACAAGAAATCATTTCTGCTGATTTCGTGGCTCATTTTTGGATTCAAGTAACTTGGTGTGTTTTTCGTTAAAAATCCATAACAATATTATTGTTTTTCTATTGAATCTGTGGACATTTGTAAACTTTATCAGCTGACTGAGATTTTAAAAACGCACTGTTTACAACGATTGGCTTTTAGTGCTACCATGTGTTGCTTTTCAAAATAAGATGGACTAACACATACAAATTGAAATTGATCACTAATAAAGGAATCTGACCAATCTGTGATTTGCTACGATTAGTTAGTTACAAGCAAGTAACAGTCTTTTCTTCTAGCATAATAATTACTTTAAAATAGTTAAAATCATTGCAAAATTTTGAAATGAGAGTCCATACTTACAAAATTATGCTTTTATGGTATTTGACTGCGATAGTATTGTCTCAGAACGGGTGTTTTGCTGAGACCGGCACAAAAGTTAATTCTCTTATAGTTTCAAATTCAAATAACGTATTGAGCATATTTGGTCAAAATTAGTGCTTCATTCTAGTAGAAAATCACATGGGAATCGATTTAATTGAAACTGAATACCCGATTGTTGTAAGACAACTAGAGAATTTTGGTCGAATGTACAAAACAGCTGTAAACTATTATTTCGGAGGTAGAAACTATGGCAGTATCGAAACGCTTAAAGGAGGTGAACTATACATGAGACTTGACTTATTTTATTTAAGTTTGCACATGAAACCATGGAGATGTCAACTTCACGTGCATCTATTTCCCTACTTGCATCATTTTAAAGGAATGCATTACCAGTATCCAAGAGTGTTTCATTATGAAATCTCCACAGAGCATCGATATTTTGTTTCTATGAAACCCTCAAACGTTCCAAAATTTAGTATGCCGATTTTGCCTACATTACCAGTTCTAAAATTATTTCCGTGGTGTGGAGAATTTATACGAGATGGCATGTTAATACGGCTGCGCCACTGGATTCAAAATATGGAACGCGATCGTTTTCAGTTATCTTCGTTAATTTTTCTAGTGGCTAGTGTTAGGGAAGTAACAAGAGACATGGGCTTATTTTTTACAAACGTTCACAAAGTTCACAGAGTTGACAACTGCGGTAGTTGTAAATCTAGTCTGTCTTGTCTAAAACCTGCACTAAAATTATCTCCAATCAATTTAATTTCAGTTTCCCATGATTTCTCCTGGAAAAGCTTATTTGTGGGTGAAACTAATACAGTTTGGACCTTTGCAATGCCGGGAGGCAGTTCTAAACGTGACCGAACATTTCAAGCCATAATCAATCATCTAAATATGTGCACAAACTACCAGTCCAAAGGTTCTTTCGAGTTCGAATCGGGACTAAAGTCTTTAGCCAAAATCCCATTTACAAATGTTAACGACAAGTTATTTCACGCTGTAGCAAGTATACTGCAAGTCATGATGGGAAATTATACAGTCGATCACGAATATCAAAAATGTGTTAATGGTCGAGTATATGAATCAAGTCCGGGTTTCTTTGGTTTTGCTAATCAGTTGCAAGTTGTGGGCGAAAGCTCAAATTTTTTGATAAAATTAATAATCGTTCACTAACATTACCGGCGGAAGTTACTAATCTTCGTTTCGTGAGTTGTGGTGGCGACAGAGGGAAGCAGTCTATTCCTTTTTTAGCTTTGTTCAATGTTTATGACAGTTACGTTTGGTTTTGTACACCAGTTTCAAGTATTTTTTTTGCATGGGTCATGGGGAAAATTCCTAAAGAAGGAGTTCCAACTCGGTACCAGAACAGCCAAACCTGTTTAGCATTTATAAACGTGTATCTTCTTATTCCGTTAAAAGTTACTTTTTGAACAAGGAGATCCAATTTTTAGCAGCGTTACACGGACAAGTAATTTACGATACGTGGTTGGAAGCTTTCTTTTAGTTGGCATTGTTCTAAGCAATGCGTATAAAAGTGAAAAAGTTTACAATATCATGACATCTCGAAAGTCCATACCGTACGAGAGATTCGAGGAATTGGTGGACAACAATTTAACCGTATATTCTAGATCCGCATACATCCAGTTTGATTCAAGTTCACTTTGGTTCACTATGAGAAAAAATGGTTTAGAGGAAAACGGCAACTTGGAAAGGCCTAACTTAACAAAAGTGAATGCACACTATTTGGCATATAATCCATCTTGTCCGTGGCAATTGAGTGTTACTTCGGAAGTCTATAAATGGGTACAAGCATCAATGTACAAAAATTTGAAAAGTGAAGCGCTTGAAAAAGTAATGAACCACACAACGTTACATCACGACATAGAATCAATATTGACGACAACGTTCCATCCGCTTATTGGCTCTCAAGAACCACCCGAGATAGGCTCCATGAACTGATAGCACGGGTTGTACTGCAAACAAATATCTTTGTCGAGCTACTAGTTGAGCCCCGTGAATTGGCTATTTCCGATTTTTTTAGCATTCGCTCAAAAAAGGCCAAAGTCAACATTTC
>JAQIWN010005199.1:0-10195 GCA_034699025.1 Entomobrya cf. arborea Gr-Col-00668 | reverse complement strand
AGTATTAACTTTTATTATGCTTCACTTTCCTCAAGTGCAGCAGGCAAAAGCTTGTGGAAATATACACATATATAACATAGTTGACTGAATAGGACAGAAAAAATAGGAAGGCGATGTTGGTGGATGGTGAAGAAGAAGAGAAAATTGTGATGATGATCAGGATGAGCGGAGAATTGTGATGATGTGAGGAGTAGTGTACACTGTGCACACACACACACACACTCGCATAACAGAATAACAGGCACGTTAGCTAAAGTGACTTTTTGGAGAGGAGAGAAAAGAGAGGCTACTTGAGATGCGGAGGACGATGTTGCAGACCAGCACGGATGGATGGACAGTCGAGGGAAATCTATCTCCGATAGGATCTTCTTTTGAGAAAGAGAGAAAAAAAATGGAAAGGAATGTAGCTATCTAAGTCATATCAGAAAGTATACTTGTTTTGACTGTTTTTCTCGGCCTTTTTCTTGTTTCCATCTACAAGTCATACATACATACATCCACACTTACGTTAGAGAAGACCACTATGATCATCATCAAGATCACCATCTTCTTGAAGAAAAGGGAGAGATTTCACTTTCACTCACAGCTCAGCAGCCAAGAAAAAAAATACATATGACATGGAGACCAACAAGGAGAAGAATGCCAAAGGCATGGAGAGCAAATTGATAAAAAAGTAGAGAGAAAGCTGGTGAGTGGTGACTGTGTAGAGGAATGTTGGATTATGTATGTCTGTAGTGCTATGTTGCATAAGTTATAAGATTTTTTTTGAACAAGGAGAAGATGAGAAGGAATGGTGGTGGTGATGGTGAGGATGGCAATGGTGATGAGGAGGAACTAAAGGACGTTTTCTTCCTCTTTTTCTCATCTTATCTCTCCCAATTTCTCACGCACGACCACCAATAGCCCATTCCAGAGAAGAACAAGATGAGCAGAGAGAAGACTCCTTTAATCCATTAGCCAAAATCACATGACATCCGTTTTTGGTTTGGACTTGGATGCATGCATACCTTTAGTTCAGTAGTGGTAACTGTATAATAAGCAGAATGTGTGTTTTGTGTGCTATTCAGTCAGTTTAAGTCCAGTGAAGTGAATAAAATGAGTGTATATGCTTGTGTAGAAGTATCCTTCTTTTAGCTTTCTATTTTTGTGTGTGCAAATAGGCCAGAGAGAAAATTCTCTCGCTTTTTCTTGTAAATTTCAATGGACATCAATGAACAAAACAGAAATGATTTTCTGAGAATGTAAAAGAGATACGGCACGTTTTCCTCTTGATGTTTTCGTGTGCGTTCATTATTAAATTGGACACAGTATTCAAAATTGACTATCGTGGGAAATGTATGGATATGGGGCAGCACCCGTCTTTTAAAAACAGTTTCTCTATTCAAAAGATTTCTTTGTCAAATATGCCTTTGGGGAAAATGGAATATTGCGTGGAAAAATAATTGGTGGAAAATAAGGATAAATATGGAACAAGATCAGTGGACCTTGCAAGCATGTACCTTTACCAAAGAAATATTCGGTTGAGTGCAACACGAGCTTGCTTTAATAGAAGTGGAAACAGGAAAATGCCCTGATTTCCAAAAATAACTTTGCCCCAGACCAAACTGACTTTTTGTAAGGCAAGGTTACTTTGCAAAGCTGGATAGGTAGATATTGGCAAAACAGAACCCTTTTTCCGTCTGTCTTTCCAAATTTGCAGAGAAATGAGAATAATGAAATGGGACAGGACAGTAATGAATGAACCGCAGACGAAAATGAATAGTTCTGAAGGATGAATGAAATAAATGGGGAAAATGGGATTTTTGCAACTATTTACCCCAGTTTTATCGCTAGACTAAAATATTATGATGATAATGATGATGGATAATAAAGATTATATACCTAAAATATAAGTTAAACATACGGCGATAAATTTTAGCCAGATTTTTTTTTACTTTGTAGGAAAAACAAACGCTGCTAGATGAGTTGTTTGTTAAAGATGTTGGCAGGAACAAAAAAAAACCTACCGTATGGTCTGGTCTCTGGTCTTGTCTACTGATAATATGTAATAATAGGGATACTTTGTATATTAATCTCTTTACTTTCTTCTTTCTCATTCTTCAAGAAAGAAGCTTTAACTTTTCCAAGGATATTTGCGTTAAATCTTTTGCATATACAGAACACAGACTAGACCAGAGAATAGAACCAGAGACCACTTTTACGGTTTTTATTGTCATTATCATTTATTGAGATTTATTATAATTTCGTATGATTTGTTAAGAGGATATCTCTTCTCTTGAGTTAATACCGTCGTTTTGTAAGGGAGAGATGAGATATATTTCCAAAAAGGAAGAAAAAAACTTTCTTCCTCGTTTAGTAAAAGGGAAAAGTTTTTCTGTTGCTTTGAATGTGAGGATTAAAAGGAGAAGGGCTTTTTCCTAGCTTTTCTCTCTCTCTTTTTTGGATGGCCTTAAGCCAACAAAAGTGCATTTGATATAGACTAATGCGTGTGGTGTGTAGGCATGTATCTTGGCTTTTAAGAGAAAAAAAAACAAGTTTCCCCGTTTCATATAAACCTTCAAAGTTTCTTGGATTTGGGGTTGATGACGATAATGGAAAATATTCTTGAAAAGCACATTCAAAAAGTAGAATAATATGTTTGTATGCTGAGTTTTGAGAGTTTTAGTTCAAAAATTGAACGCACAAAGAAACAAAGTATATCTTCTAAGAAAACAAAGAGATAGAAAGCCATTGAGCTTGCATTCAATGATATTATTATGGTGATGGCACTGGCACTGACACACATTTGTATACACTAAAGAATATAAGGGAAAAGGCAACAGTAATGCAATTTCCTGGATGGCTTGTGCGTTACAAAATTCTCCAGAGATGTTTTCACCCATTTCTGCCCTACTGTTATAATGGCCAATTCGAGAACAACTCGAAGAAGAGCAACGCAAAATAATATTTTTGGTCAGAAGAAAAGGAGAACAGAAGTGTGTTTTTTGCAGATCTGCTTTTTTGCAAAAATGAACTCGATCGAAACAAGAACCCCTTTCTTTTTTTGCTTTTTGTGGTCCATCTAGTCCCTTGACCACTTGAACATGTGTAGCCAGTCAAGAAATGATTTTTTATAGTTATTTAATTCAAAACACAAAGAATATCCATCAAAGCATGTATGTATCAGTATGTAAACTATATTTTATAACACGTTATCTTTAAAGTGGCAATTGGGAAACAACCTAGAATACACATTTTTGCTTAACTTTTCCCTTTTTTGCAAAGTTAGCCAAGAACAAGAAAAATATGCTTTCCTGTCTTTTATAGACAAAAATAGTTGTTACTTTTTATTACACTTTTTCAAAAGTAAAAATCAACTGATGAAAAATGCAAAATGCTTACTCGTCTTCTTCTTACAAAAAAATTGCAACCAGATAAACTAAGAAGACAGTGGACCCAAGAGAGAGAAACACGAACAGGAAGGTAAACATGTGAACAAAATGTGAAAATAGTTTTGATGTTTGCTGATGTGAAAAAATTCTTTCTTTCCTTTCAAAAGAAATGTTTATCTTAGATTTAAAAACAGACATTATCATTTTCCCATAGAATAACTGCACTGATGTTCCAAGAACACAACCATCAACAAGCAGTTGTACAAAAATATGATCCAAATTACTACTGTCAGTTGCAGAAGCACACATTTAGCAACTAAGAAAAATATTTTTGCGAGTGTTTCAAATTCTGTTTATTTGCTCAACTGCAAAAATAGTTTATTTGTTTGGAAACCGAATTGGCGTAGTTTCTTTAAAAGAAGCTAATTTTTACCGTATTATTTTTGTTCCTTTTTTGAAAATATTTTCTTATTGAAATTCTACCACACCACCGCCTTGTTCCAAAAACTATTTTTGCTGGTGATGTGCCTGATCTGATGATGATGATAACCATTGCTTTGCTGGTGATGTTTCATAATACATCTATCAGCAACAGTAAAAAGAAAAGTAAAGTTTATTTTGTATAAAATTTTATTTTTTTCTATTTCAACAGAAGAGAAAGAGAGAGCAGCTTGTTACCAGTTTTCGTTTTATCTTCACTCCAGGGATCCGCGAATGCTGCTGTTCAGCCAACTCATCTCTTCAGTCAAGCCAGTATAGTACAAAGAAAGAACACGGGAAAAAATATAAAAAAGTAAATAAGGTTTGCTAACACACAACTTTTTATTTTTCGCTCTTCTTCTGTTTTGTGTATCATGCTGTTTTTTCTCTGTTGCATCCTGTTTTTTTTTGCAAAAAAATAAAAATTGAGTTGAAAAGTGAAAGCTATGGAGGCGGACGGAGCAACAGACGAAAAAAATTGTGTATAAAGTCTATATACACTTGGTTTGGTTGAGTTTATGTCTATTTTCTGTTTTCGGTAAAGCATAACAAATTTAGTTTGCTTAAGTGAGCAAAAATTGCAATGGTAGCAGCAGCGGTGGTATTACATTGACTATGACTATTTCTCTGTAACTTCCTTCTGGGTAGAGAAAAATATAAGATGCTTTTTTATTATTAAATAAAATATGTATGTATATTTATTTGAAATGACTGTTGTGTTGTGATTTCGTTTGGAGAAAGAAGAAAGACAATTTTTTTTGTCAACAATTTCAACGCTATAGCTGGTGGTGACGGTGGTGGCATTTATATTTTTCACTTGACGAAACTGTCAACAGCCGACGAGAGTAAGAAAAAGATGTAAAAAATTGTTGAAATTGTTGGAAAATTGGTTTGTTACATGATCTATGCTTGGAGATCTATTTTGTTTGCTGCTGTTATTTTGTTACGGGGAAAAATTTGTTCAATTTTTCGCTTCGTTTCATTTTCGCTTTCAATAAAGCAAAAAGAAAAAGCTCAGGTGAAAAAAGGCATTTCTTTTTTTGAGAGAGAAAGAGAGAGATGTGATGAGAGAACATGATGACGAATTGTTACGTAAAAAAAAGTAGTAACGACCTATTACAATTTATTTAAGCGTGTCATGTCCCATGTTTCTTTGTTGTTTAACAAGCTAAATAAAAAAAGTGGAGAGAAGGAAGTACAAAAAAAGATGAAAAAATACACAGACTTTTTTTAGTTGTTACGTAAAAAAGAGAAAACTTTTCTCTTGTTGCTAGTTGGTAAAGGGAAGAAGGAAAAGGGTAATTTAATGAACCTGTGAGCTCTGAGCTGAGCTTGTAAACATTTCCCTACAGCTATTCTCGTTTTTGCAAAAGAAATTTACAATGAAATGGAATGAGGTAGTCAAGTATATAGTGTTTGCATAATATGTGGAGCAAGGCATACTAAGTTTTATTTCTGGTGTAATTTTTATGAAAAAAGGTTAACTTTTTTTGTCACGGGAGAATTTTTTTTCTAGGGCCAAAATGATTGTGAGATGCACACGTACTCTCTGGGAATTTAATGAGTTGTACATGTTTGTTAGCACGGGAAAAAAGACAAGGCAAGTAGGTCTAATAGGTATGTTGACGTCGACATTGCATGTTAAATAGAATATAAAAAGTTTTTTGTTGTGTCATTTTTTTTAGGAAGGAAGGTGTATATTTTGCTTTTTTAAAGCTTGTCATCATGTCACTTGGATTTTTTTAGCATCATTGAATAAAACATGAGATTATGAGCATCTGCATCCGAGTGTGTATAAATGTGTAGGTTAGGTTGATGATGCTTAGTCTGGTTCACTGAAAGCCTTTTGACAAATAAGTGTAGTTTTTTTTTGTTTTTCTGTCTGCTGACGTTTTTAAATTTATTCAACCCAGTTTACTAGAGAATAATTAGGTTGTACGGAAGAGGGTGTTGCGAAATTGGAGAAAGTAGACTGATATAAAAAACAAGTTACGCAGATATAAATATCAGTCATAAGAAATACATTTTTACGAATAGTTTGTCGTAAAAGATTCGTCACCTAAATATAGTCTTAAGCGTTATTATTATCATATAAATTAAAACATCAATCGAAAACTATCTCATAAACATGTTTTTCATTTCAAAAAATTAACCAGTTATAAATAGAACTATGTAATATGCTGTAGTTATAAAATCCTTTAGAAAAATAAAACATCCTAAAATTATAGGTGCTTACTTATGGATTTAATCGTAAAAATTAAAAACGTCAGCATCTGTTTTGGTTCTTCTTTTTTTCCAGTAGCTAGCAGTATAATTAACTATTATATACGCTATTTTCGTCTTTTATATTTTTTCATCAATTCATCCATTTTCTTTTCACTTTCATGTTCCTTTTTTTCGTTTTAAGTGCGCATAAAACATTATCTTTTATTCAATATTTTGCGCATTTGCACAGAAGAGGAAAACATTAAAAAAGTAAGTGAGAGTGAATAAGATAGATAGTATTTTTATGCAACTGTATACAAGCTGCTGCTGATGTTACTACTACTCTTTTATATTCACTCATTCATTTTTATACAGCCACTTTTTGAAGAAAAACGTCTTTTTAAAACTTGTCTTTTATTACCTAACAAACTGATGTCTCAATCTCAATACTGCTTGCCATGCTGCACCGGTTGTTTCCGTGCTTAAAAAATGAACAGAATAAGTGCATGCCTATTTTTCGGCACATTTGTATAAATTTTTCCTTTAAAACATCGAGTTTCCGTTGTATATTTAGTCAATTTATACAAATCATTACTCTTCTACTAATTTCTTTAAATAACGTATTAGCAGCGATGCGCCAATAAACATATTTTTACAAATAAATGGAAAGAATTCTTAAACTGTGCAAAAATACTACGCCACATGAATCACTTTTTGAGTATAAATATTAGCCCTAATTTTTTTGATTACATAGCATTTTCGTTTTCATGTTTTAAAAACTTGAAAAAATATGTTGAACTAAATTAATTTTAAATTAATAAATGGTTTAGGTCGTAGTCGACAAATTATTTTAACGTAATCTAGTATTTTTCAACTCGTCAGATACCAATTTAGCCTTTCTAGTGAGAGTGTAGTTAGCAAAAACAAACTAAAGTGCAAGTTTAAGCTAATAAATGCAATATTGATACAGCGAAAAAGTAATGTGGGACCGTGGTTAACACACGGAACTATTGTAATTTTTGCATTACTAGCTCAAATTACCCCTAACATGCGTCAATTTTTTTTTCTTCCTCTTTGTTTTTGTTGAGCGCAATGCAATGTGTGTGCCACATCCATAATATTATCTTGCCAAGGGCATTGGCACCAACAACCAAATCATATCATACCACAGCAGACTAATATTTATGTAGTGTATGGAATCATGACACCCAAGCTTAAAAAAGATAAGCTCTCTTTCCCTGTAACTCTCCACAAAGCTTTGCTTTATCATCTATTTTTTACTATTTCTCCTGCACGACATATGTTTTCTTTTGGGTAAAATATGAACACGAGCTTCCTATACATTCATAATACACACATCTAATCTGTCTGTAGTACGCTACCTTATGCTGGATGTAGAATACATAAACTTTGTCCTATCTTTATCTGTTTTCGGAGGAAACATTTTTTATGTTTGGTTGAATGTCTGTTTTTGCGAGTGCAAAAAGTTTGTTTTATGATGGAATGGATATATTGCTTCTACTATTCGTTCAGTTTTGTTCGCTTCACACTTTTCTAGCCGTTTGCTCATGTATCTTTCTCATAGCTTCATTTGAATGACTTGATGTTGTAATTCTCAACGGCATTGAAACTTTGCATACTACCACTTTCTGAAAATATGAAACTTTTTGCAACCCTTTTTATGGATCAAATGAATAATACTTCCATAAAAATGTGTACAAAAGTGGTATTCAATATGTGATCGTTAAAGAGATACAAGCAACCATACTTGAAAGCTAGAATACTGAATGGATTATTTTTTGCAGCTAACCAAGCCGTAGCCGTATCCAAGCCACAATATTTTTGAAGAGGATGTCTGCTGGTGTCTGGATGCGTTTTCAAAATACAGCAAAAAGGCTGGAAAAATCGGTTTTAAGTGGATAAAGAGTGAAGACGATGATGATGTGATGATATAATATTTTTTTGGGGAAGAATTGAATGTTTTTTGGAACAAAAATGTAAACAGTTTGTGTGTATAGCTGGAAGGCTGAACACAACTGAGAATGAATTGAGTGAGAGTGTAAAGCGAACCCAGAAAAAAAACAAAGCCAAAGCCAACAATGAAGCCAAAACCATTGGATAAAAAACAAGTAGAGTGAGAGTTGGATTATGTTTCACAATCACAATGAACAAAATATTACATCACATCATCCCATAGCGTATCATATATCATGTTGCAAAATTTGCCTGAGGAATTACAGTGTAGAGTAACGGTAAAAACACAAAATTTAGAGAATGATTCGTCTTCTGAGTAAATACACACGCACCACCATTCATTATCATCATTTAGTTTGGGACACATGATATTATTAAAGATAGTGATGATTAAAATTAGCCAGGAAGTATAATAATGAGTAAACTGGTTGGTTGGTTGGAAAGTAAAGTAAGTGGGTGAAATATCTATTTTCTCAGGGTGGGTGGTGGAGAAACTGATTAAAATTTGCCGTTTCAACTTTCATACGACTTTTGATGATGGCAGAGAAAATCGTATAATACACGTTAAGATCACATAACATATCTCGCTCAACACAGCACGTATTTTACTAGATGGGCGCGTATAGGATTTCCATGAAAATACAATATAAAAGCTTGCATGAAAATCTCATGAAAAGATAACTACACAGTTGGAAGAGAAGCTGAAGAAGAAGAAGGAGAAAGCATCAAAAGTTTTTAGTATCGTCGTTCGCGTATCAACAGTAAAAAAACGACTTTGGATGTATGCTTTCTTATGTTGTATGTTATGTATACAGATAATATGGACCTTTTACGACTTGAACCCTTGTGCATTTTCCCATTTTATTAGGTAATTTCAGAAGAGAATTTCAATTTTCAGAGATTTAACAATGCGCCGTTTTACTCTTTTCTTTGGCTTAATAGGCAAGGAGGAAAATGTTATGAGGGAAGAAGAAGGAGAAGAAGGGATGCATGCATGCATACCCACATGGAAGATACATAAGAAAATAGAGGATTCACTTTCACCACACACATATATACATAAGTAATTGTTGAAGCTCAAGTTATACATGTATAAGTGTGTGTGTTATAGTTGTAATATTCCACGGGAACATTGGATTGACTATGATGAAGAAGATTCTAGAGAAATTTTTTGTAGTTTCATGGCTGATGTAACGCCATTATTTTACCTAAAACTATTCTGTGACTTTGCTAAATGCTACTGTGATGCTTGGCATATGAAAAATGCAGAATTACTGGAAGTAAAATAGAAATCAAAAAAACGTCCCTTGTTTTTACTGATTTTATTTGCATGAAGAATTGTATTTAACAAATTTTTTTCTCTTTCATTACAATATATAACCTTTGAACGTAACCCACGGCGTAATCTTTGCTATACACTGACCACCAATAACCTGAGTTTGCTTAACAGTCATTAATATTAAACTAATACGAAGAAAGTGTACATAAAACAGGTTTTAAGAATCTGATTTAAGTCAATAAAATTTTCAGAACATATGCAAATATTTCAACGTAAAACGAACAATTTAGAAATATTCATTTCCTTTTTGTCTTCCATCTCTACTTTTTTCCACTCGTTTAAAAATGCAAAGAAAAAGGATTGTAATAATTTGTATTTGAATTACCTCACGTTCTTTTTCTTCCATAATAAGTTTTTATAAATGCATGCAAGCAAGTGCGTGAGCACAAAAAAAGTACCCTTGCTAACTTGAACAATATTTTCTTTCTATTCTTTTTTCTAGAGAAAGGAAGACAAACCCCTTCTTTCTTCCTCTAATACTAGTATTTTTGTACATTTACAAAACATGCAACAAGATGAAGAGGAAAGCTGTCATAGTTCATTCACTATCTAATAAATATCTCTACTTATCCTCTCTTACATAAGGTTATACCCAACACACAGGGAAAATATTATGCAAGTCCATTTTAACTCTAAGAATCTTTTTTTTAAATGCGTTTATATTTACCATTATATCATCATCATCCTCCCATTTCCCAGAAAATTTACAAGACACAAAAAAGTAAGTTCGTGTTTTTGGGCAATACTATTATCGGCTATTCTTATTCTTTTTTTCTACTGACTACTGGCTTGTATGAGAACTAAGAAACACATTTTTTACGTGAGA